>JADDOH010003359.1:0-260399 GCA_016648135.1 Agrypnia vestita | reverse complement strand
ACTTAGCGCTAATATTGCGCAACAACACGCAATATTTATTTTTTTATGTATTTTTTTTTTTAATGCAATCGTATACTGGATCTGCCGGTCATCCAGATTAGATAAATCATGGTCGATTAATACACGGTTATACTTATTAAACACACACACAATACTCAAAATGCAAATTAACGGCTGGGTTCTCCAGAATACATACATACACTGCTTACAACTGGCGCGATCGGTGGTCTTCGGCCCGATTTATCTGTTCATGGTATATAGTGGAAAGAGTAAACATATATTCATAACAACTAGGCGCAACAGAGGCTCGGGGAGGTTCTGTCTGATATTTACTTTACTACAACCCGTGATTCTAAATCGAAATTTTCGATTCTTTCATAAGTCATATTATATAAGAGTCAAGTTGATTCTGATTCTACTTTTACGTAGATTTTAGGTTACCCCCCTCTAAGGGAGGGGGTACAGCCCCATCGACAACGCTGTACCCGGTAGCTACCACCTGTGTAATTAATAGCTTCCCATGCTAATCTGCAGACCAAGATCAAGCCGAGACTCTATTGCTCCTGCTGGAATCCTCCAAAGTCCTCGCTTCCCGGCGACAAACATATCGGGAAGAAATCCCGCGTCTGATATTAAGGTTTGTATATTATCCCGCGGGGCAGTCAAATTGACTGGTGTATAATGATGAGGATCCCACGTTGCGGCTACATGAGCCGGATTTTTATGATGTTTACTGCTGATTAAAGGGCTGAATGAACTAACTGGGTGACTGGAAAATACTCTTCCTTGAGCGCGTCAGTCAGAGCCATGTTAGCATCGCCAATTATAGTTGATGTGATTGATCCCACGGTGTAGTCTTATTGACTAGAGATATTAAATGATGGTAAATCAGCATGATTAGTACAGTTGATTGTGTAATTCCTGATATGTTTCTCGCTGGCCGGGAAGGGAGAACCTCGAAGGTCTCTGTATACAGCAAGTTAGAAAAGGTGGTGAATGATGAGTAAGATGGTGTTAGTAATGCCATCGCGCTCCTGAATGCGGTCCCGATCATAAAAGTTGATTGTTAAACTGCTAACAGATCTCGTTCATTAAAGCGGTCCCGAGCATAGTATTGATTGTCGAACTGCTACCTGCATCTTATAATTTCTCGTTCATGAGGAACGTCCTATCTCGTCCTTGAGTACGGAGTTAATACATTCATAAACATTCATAACCAGAGCCCGAGCTCGTCGCTCCAAGGGGGCCGAAAAGACGTGAGAGGTTCTTCCCCTTGGATCTTTGAGGGTCGCCGCTCCAGGACCTTCTGACTATCCTGTAATTCTTAGCTTTAAAACCCTGTCTTAACCGGGTAGATACAGTTAAGATAATCATACCTAGTCCCAAATCCAAGATGTCTCCCACTCTAAACAGTCCCCATAGCCGAGAACGCGCGCTCCGATATTCGACCCTGTCTTATGTATGGTTGCTTATGGCGCGCGAGTAAATCTAACTTCATCTTTTTCCACAATGAAAATTCAGCCTCCCAAGATCACGGGGCGTGAAAGATGTACGGCTCCTCGCCTCCCGACCATGAAGAGACGAACTTCCCCATTCGGTTCTCGTTCATTGTCCCATTAATAATCCCCGCGTTCCTAACCTTAAGAGTCTAGCGCCGGTAATAAGATCTCATTATGCTACGTTGGAAGTTAATATTGCACAACCGGGCGAAATACCTATTTTCCGCAATCCCATTCAATTTGTAAAACGAAATAATATGTGTTTATATATGTTAGTAAAACGTTTGAAATGCAGAATGCACGTATAATGACCTCGCTTGTATCCTAAAGATAATTAAGAAATAATTCCGACGTCACGTCCCGACAAGTACCAACTTGTTACCGCGTCCGTTACCGTCGAACTCTGAACCCACGTAATGAAATGAATAGTGACCATGTGACAATGACAAATTATATAGCACGAACATTCCATTTGATACACATAAGAAAATAAAGAATAAATAATATTAAAGGTTCTTATCTTATTTCTGTAGTTGGTCTGCTTCTGAGATGGCATCCTGATCCGAAGTCATATAACGGGTCCTCTCCATAATTGAGCAAATTTCCATCGCCTGTGCAGCCTTTCACTTTTCTTCCATCGAGAATGTTGCTCGTTAGTACAAAATTCCGCGATCCTTTTCTGAAGACCGACTGTATTTAAATTAATTATTTCTATACAATATATACAATTTGAAATACGTCTTTATAAGAACTTGATAGGAACAAATCGTGTTTAAAACGAATGCCCAATGATACGCAATACAAACATGTACCTTGTCCAATAAACTTACATCCGTGTTTTAATAAAATAAATATAAAATCCAGATGCATTTTTAAAATATATTATTTGTAGGAAGTTTTTCGTACGATCTGAATTTATATCACACTGACAATCGTGATATCAAAACCACATAATTACCCCGATCTCAATTATTCCCAAAATAATACAAATCATATAGAAATCCGTGTATTCAATCGCCAGTATAGATAACATAGCATTCTTTTGCATAAAGATACATCCGCCCTGAAGAATCTCTCGTACATTCCGAACCTCGCGACATTAAATATACACAATTATTCTGAATTTCAAGTCCCACGAAACAAACACCCTTCGTCAGTAAAATATTCCATTTTAAAGCGTTTATATCTTTGGATGAATGGATTTATGAATATCAAATTTAAATGATTTTTCATATGGACCGCGACGCATTTAAATATTTCATAAGCGTTATGCAATAATTCACCCGCTGGAATTATCACAGCCGCAATATTACGATTTCTTGTATATTAAATCTGATGCGCGCCTAGTAATAATTATCCCTAGGCCCAAAATACGTAACGAAACAATCCACAACATGTATCAATATTTGTTATGATCCAGAAAGTTCTAAATTGAATGCACGAAAAAGGCAATAGAAATAAATAATATTGAAAATGCTTAGCTGTATCTTCGAGTGTTGTTGCCTCTCTGTCTCACAACCGTCTTTGATTGGCTCGCTTCGTCAAAATAAAATAACATAAAGCCTGCTTTACACGCCCGCGTGCAGAAATAATAAAGGCTAGCCCGCACCTACTTATCCGGCAAATATTTAATTATAGAGTATTTATGAATTGTGGTGCTTCTCCTTATCATGAGCTTTTAGCAGATAGATATTTTCGTATAATTTTTCAGCAATGTCTATTTGAATAGGCCAATATCGTTACAATACTTTGCACATTTATGTCACTCTAGGACCATATATTAGGGTCATTAATGACTTGTCGACGGTCTGTTAAAAAAAAAAAATTTTAAATAAAAGGTATCATTGCCAGCAGTGAAACCTATCTAGAGCAAAGCAGTGTGAATAACGGAATAGCAATCCATTTAAATTTATGTACAGTGACTATGATTTAAATAAAAGTTAATTTATTAATTTGAAAAGAAGAACAAAATTTATATACATCCAACAGATTGTTTATAAATGTCTAACGGTTTCAATACGACACTGAAGTGTATATTCATCAGGACGGAAGCACAAAAACTTCCATAAATTAAATTTTTAAACACAATACATATTTAATTTATATATGATATTGTCCATACAGAAGATACAGTTCAATATCGAAATCGGTAGACGTTTAAAATCAATCAGTTTGTAATACAAAGTTTGTTAGTTTTATCAAATTAGTAATTATGTCCAACCACAAAGCTAACGCTATAAATATAAAAAAAGTTTTTTTTTTTAAATATATTTATTAATTTTTTGATATTTATTACATTGTAGATATGCCAGCGGCACAGCAGTTTTACGGCATTATACTATTATATTGTGACAATATTTCATATCACATGCCACCGTCGTAAATCCCTGACGATATTTTACCAATTATTTCAGATAATAATAATATTTCGATAACTTATATTGCGTCGTTTTCGCGAATAATCACCTGTCATTAATATCAAAATCTAATTTTAAAACATTGCTGTAGAAAGGTTAACTTTTTGCTGAAGGGATGTTATTTTGAAAACGAAAAGAATAAGTTTGTTTTGAAACAAAAGTAGAATGCTAAAACAATATTCGGCCAGACGTGATCCACGGCGCGCCCTAATTCACCTCTGGCCGGAAATGCCCGCGGGAATAAGATGGTTCTCCTTGTGAAACTATAAAATATTCATCCAGAGCTGTCGCCTTATCAAACTTAACAAAATAAATCTTGCCCCAAACAGCCTTCCCAGCTCCCCGATCTGCAATTCTGGACCCTCGTTTTATTTTCTCCGTTCGTTTGTTCATCTCATTTATACAATTTTATTGCCGGCAATAAAGAACGAATTAATTTTAATTCGCATGTAAATTTATAGGATCCCCACACCGGTCACGTGATCTCGAGGAGGAAAATGGCTAGGGAATTAAACAAATTGGCTTAGATGCTCATTTGATTTGTGTTTTACCTAATAAAATTATCAGCGTAAATGACTATGTTTAAATTGAAAACGATATATAAATTAACTCATTTATTTATTAGGGCTTTACATTGTAATATAAAGTACAAGAATTATTACATTCCTTACATAAAACAAGTTTTATTATTATTATAAACCAAAAAAATAATAAAAAGAAAACACATTTAAAAAAGACATAAACAATCATGAAAACACTTTAAAATAAATAAATATATATATAAAAACAATGATTAGTGTAAAAATAAATAGTAATACCTTCAATAAAATAATAATAAAAGTAATAAGTAAAGAGCTAATTTAGAACGATAATAATTCAAGGAGAACAAAAATAAATAAAAATTTAGTTTATTATACTGTATTCTTTGTAAAAAAATATACATCAGTTATATACGAGAAGGGTTTTGTATCTAGTCAAAAAAATTAAAGGAAGTCTTCCTAATTCAATTTTGAATAGAAATAACTAATTAATTACACTTTTAGATGAAATATTTACAGTTACGGAGATAAGATAAATCAAAGTTTTAATTTTTTAATATTACTGACTTATCTTTTGTATAGCGTTAGATTATCATAATTTATATCGACTATTATCAATTCGTTTGCTTTGGTATAAGTAAAAAAATATTAAAATCTTAAAACTAATCTGGTTTTAATTTTTGCAAAGTTGCAATAATGTAATTTGAATTGTATCAAAGCGAACGAATTTTTAACATTTGATATATGCTACTCTTATGATATTCGAAGGTTTTAAAGAAGATGGTTGAGAAATATTTAAAAAATGCAAACTTCGATCTTTTGTCTACATCAGGGATGTTGTGTGATAATGGACCCTGCAATGTTATCCAAAACGTCGACCAGGAAGGTCGTCAAAACACGGCATGTTACCCCAGAAAACACAAACCAGAAGATTCTGAACGACCGTAAGAAACTAAGAACATTTGTTTTTTGTTTTTTTCCACCTAATACTAAAAAAACATCTGTATTTGAATGTAGTAGTCAGTTATTTGACTTATCCATGAGAGATTCTGAGACTTTCGAAACTCGAGTGGTAAAATAGAAAATTATAATTTCACTCGAATAAAGATAACATAGTTAGTTTTTATTGCCATCTAAGTTGATGATCATTATTAATACAGTAATTATATTTTGTCATATTGATATGCATAAGCATCACTTTAAGTGAATATAAAATTATTGGAAATACAAAAACAAAAACCTTATAGCCCTTTATTATTATCTCATAATGCAGATTTTGGAAAAATAGTCCTGCACTCGGGATGCGATATGATACTAATTATAAATTCGATAATTTTAAAATAAAACTACTTCTCATACATACAGAAATGGTAATGAACAAAAAACTAAATCAACTAAATATAGATATATTATGAAACATAACTTTATTATTATGATGCATTTTAAGAAATAAAACTAAAAAATTAATTTCTAGAAAAGAAAATGGCATTGAAATTTTCCATTTAAATAATAAAGGCCTTAGGATAGATAATTAAGAAATGTTAGAAAAAAGTCCTTTAACACCGAATCTTATTTACAAAATTTACGTAACCAATAGAATTTCACAAATAATACATTAATTAAGGATAAATTGTAGAAGTCTAACAGAAAATAAGGTAATTTATATATGAGAAAAGTGGATGGCAGTCTTTAATATGATGCTCAGGGCTTACAACCTGTATGAGCTGGCTTAAACAATCACTCCACACAAAGCAACCTTCACCAATTCCATCATTAGAAAATAACATATTTCATGTATTAATTACTACGGTCTCTGCTGGAGATATCTGTTCATTTTTTCCTAAGTATACACAGCTTTCGTAACTATTACTGATACCTCTATATTTTATTTTTTAATGTGGAGTTTTTTTAGCAATATTTCTTTTAACGTACATATATAAGAAATTCTTTCGAATCATTTAACATATCCACTAGAATACGCCTGAAAATCGAATTTTTCAATTTTTTATATGTACCAGCATATATTTATAACAATATTTTTATATAAAAGATGGATGATTAATTAAGTATTAATCGTCCTTCTGGGGACAAAACCCATTAACTGTTTTCTTACAATATAATTTCATGTAAAAATATTGTTTAAAAATAATACATACATTATTTAATATATTCCCCATTTCAATATCTCACTGTCAAACTCCACCCTTCTCCCCACCACAAATGAAGCTACACCCTCACTTAACATTTGACTCCTTTAAAAAAATATTTTATTAAAAGTTAATGCGCGTCTGTCCGTTTGCGACAGACACAGTTCGGTATCGAAACTAGGAGACGTTTAAAACATCATTTTGGTTTACGCAAACATATTTAGTATTCTCAAATTAAAATATACGTTAATCACGGCAATGCATGAAAATATAGCTATTTTTATTATTTTTACCTTCAGCCTACACAGAATATATAACAAAATATAATTTTTTTCGTGGGATTATTCTCAGCGGTAGCAAAGGGTTACTGGTTGACCCTAGCCCTTAAATTAACACCTGAATCATCCATGACTGAGAACGGAAGGCGGGTAATTAGGTTTGTCTTGTAAATTACCCTTTATGTGCTGGGAGGGGCTGGAACATCTTCGTTAGGCAGATCGTCTGGAGACCAAACCTTTAAGATAGATTACAGACCCCGACGATAATTGAACTGTGCACCCGAAAAAACACCCCATTACTTTTAGAGAAGGGCTCGAAAAAGGTGCCATTACCGCCTAACAGGTGTCGAATGGCACCTTGCAAGGCCATATATTTTACAGTGCTAAAGAAATACATTAAATGAGTGTGTAAACAAATCGTTTGAGAAAAATAACATATTTTTTTTAATAAATCAAAAACTCCGCAGGTCGCTTTGTAAAGCTTGCGAATAACGATGAGAGTAGAAAAATTCTACAATTCTCTATTTTTGAACACAAAGATAGAGGTGTCATTGCCTTCGGGATTTTTTTTTTGTAACTATGAACCATTGAAAATATAAAAAAAACATCGAGCAAAGCATGCTTAAAATGCTATTATTAAGTGCATCGACATGATTGCTCAAAGCACAGCAAGCTTAAGTTTACGTTAAGTGATTTGTGTTTAATAAATGTTCGGTATTACTTAAGGGTATTTGATTTCATCTCCTACCGTAGTGAACCTGTGACAATATTTAGAATAAGAATGGTGACTACATATATCTTGATGGTAATTTTTTGATATTTTAGATATAATTATACGCTTTACATATCTATGTATTTAAAATTACCTACATAAAAATAAATGTACCATATTATTTAGATATTTTAATAGGATCATGGCTGTTGGGCGAATGCAACACTTAAAACTATTTTAACTTTTATTTATTACATAAAGTCACTGAAGATGAATTTAATTGGAGCACCGTCCATAAATTCTTACAAAATATTTCTAAAATCTTCAGTGCACTTTTTAACTAATTATGTAAGTCGCACAAATTAGTACTCCTGAAAATACACTTTGTTTGTACTTACTTTGTGTGATGCACGTCACTCAAATCACTCAAATTCTCAATAAAAAACTTCTCGCTCGTCGGTAGGTACTTTCTTGATTTACGATCGTTGGATCTCACACGCGCTAGCAACATACGTCACACGATTTCGCTTTATACGGTAATAGCCCTCTGACATACACTGTGCGCAGTAGCCAATCGATCTATTTTATAGGTTATGTCATTTTTTCGATGTTTACACAGTTTATGATAATAGTCCAGTCGATTCCGGATTCGTGTGGACCATTCTAGAACCCTCTAGTATCTTCTAATTTTTAATGTAAAAGGTGTATCAAGTCATTACGTTACATTACATTACGTTACATTAGATTACGTGCAATTTTTTCTGCTTCTACAATTTTATTACAATATCAAGAATAAATAATATTTTGTTATAAGCGTCATTTTTTGTTTATATGTTGCATTTTCTACATCAAGTATTAATAATATTACACCATTTTGACGCAAAGCGAAATATCACTCCATATTATGGCGTTGGGTTTCTTGTCATCAACAGATGTCCTCTGTTCCTTGTTTCGTATGTTGGCTATCCAAAAGTACTTACACCCTCATACTTGTGAGTGCTTGTCACCATGGTTTAAACGTTAAGTCTTCCATAGAGAAGTTACTGTACAGTCTGTCTATTTCTTTTTCTCTCTGAGATATTTTGCAAGCTTTTGTATTTCTACCTTTTTTTCATATATTCGATTAATGTACAAATAATATCTTTATGTCCACGGTTTACAAAATTAAGTTAAATTATATTATTAATGTGAGAAACGTGTGAGGAAGTATTTTTATAGGATGGCAATGGATATATTAATAGAGTGATCTCTTAAGCCAACTCATACAGGTTGTAATCCTAGGCCACTTAAATAGCTTCGTCTCTGTGAGACTGTAATTAATCTTTATTTATTTATTTAACCTTTACGGACATAAAAATATTGTTAGGCATTTGTATTTAATCGACGAAATCTGCTGGCAATGGAACCGTCTAAATTCTTTTAATTTCGTATATAAACTTTGCTTGTGTACAAATCATGGTAATGTCCGTTTTGCTAAACATTAACGCCTGCTTTTGATATATTTAATTTCACAACGGCAATCATACTGTATTTCATTTTACTGCGAGGAATGTGCTGTTAGAATCATTAACATTAAAACTAGCATTGCCCAAATACTATTTAAAGAAAGCTGGCATTATCCAAATGTACTTATACGGCAATGTATATCACAAGACCATATTCGGGATGAAATATAATTCCAGAGGCAATCTTATGTAATATTTTTTTAAACATATGAGGGATATAAAAGCAAAGGCAGCAATATCCAAAAAAAAATTAAAAATGTTTTGAATGCAGTCACCGAGGATCACAAATTTAAAATGTAAATTCTCGATTTTATATATCTTTCCCTTCCAAAATTATGTTTCTTATAAATTTAAAGGATATGTTTTCTATAAAATCTCGAATTCGGTATTTTTTAAATTAAACCCCGATGATTGCATTCAATTTTTTTTTTTGAATTTGCTGCCTTTGCTTTTATACCCCTATAATTTTAGGCGTTTCTTCCTGATTAACTGACTGTTTATTAAAGCTCATGAGATTTTTTTCTATCATCATCATCTGTATTTTTCGACTGTTGGGGATACATACCTCATCCGTACACCAGTTCTGTCTTTTTTTAGCCCAATTTGCAGATTCGTCCAGCCCGTTGCCATTCGTACATTACCTTGGAACTTGATGATTTTACACACGATATACACGATCCTTCAGAGATATTCTAAGCAAAGCCTTTTGGACAAATTTTCATTTGTGTGTGCTACAATTTTTTTCTACATGTTTACTTTCCTTTTTTTGAAACGATTTTGTAAAATAATATAATTCATATTCATTGAATAAATTTTCATAAAAGTCCAGTAACTTGTTTTCACTTCGAGAAATATGTTTAAGCAAAGTTAAAATAAAACCTTGACAAAAATAAATGTTACGCTTTTAAAGTTAGCAACAAACTTTTCTCAGTTTCCTTTATCCAGAGGACTAGTTTTTCGGGATGTGATCATTAAATACTTCGTAACACGCGAATGAATAATATTTACACGACAGCACGTATCACAATTTACACAAAAGTTTCATTGAATGTAAATAAAATCAAATAAATCAGTGTTTCTCAAAGTGTGCTACGTGAAAGAGTTTTTAATTAAATTTACTGACTTCGTTTCGATTGAGCATTGGTACTGAATATGCATGCAATGGGCGCATATTTAACGAAGGTCGAGTCTTAAGTTCTTGATGTTTAGAATATTAGTATGTGGTTAAAAAATATTCGCGAATATTTTGTGTAATTCTCAAATACTGTACAAAATAAACACAATAATTTACGTAAAAGATAATATATTTATTAAAGTCGTTCCGGTATATTTATTTTATTTTTATTTATATATATGAACGGCTCTAAAACCTTTAAGTTTATAATTTGTACAAAGTTGATAAACAATAAACAATAGAAATAATATATAAAATAAATTATTTAGAAACATCAACAAGAACAATATAAAATATAGAGTTAACTCCTGTGTGTCGGTGATGTAACGTAGGTATACCTGTCATACAAAATATGAAATATCTACCTTATTTACGAAAACTAAAACGTTAAATTTTTTGTAATCATCGAATAGACATTTTCACACCAAAATTACTAAATTAAACTGTTAGGAATGTACGGACTTTTTAATTAAAAAATATTTATTCATTACTCTCGTGTTTTCGGCCAGTGTGCAAGAGAGAGCAGAATATTGTACATCGCAGTTAAATCGGGCAAGAAAGAGCACGACAATACCATACATTTCATGTAGGATAGAGATGGCGGTTGCTTGGGTTTCGGCGAAAGCAAAAGAATATAGAAAGAGTACGGTAGAGTCGGGTAACATGTGTTAGACAAAGACGGAGTGCAGGTGACTGAAGCGAGCTGGCGACCGCTTCGTTGTATTCAGTTGCCAATGAAACATCGGCGGAAGCGCACGCAAATTCGATTTGCCATAATTTTATAATAATTTACTGAAATAATGCAAATATGTATGTTTACCTTACATAATTATATAAAGGGACCTTTTAAAAGTCTTATTTGTATCGTATTTATGTATATTTTATCACATATTAAAAACTATTCCGATTTTTAATCAGGTAACGCTGTGTTACTCCACCGTCCCCAAAGTTTTTTTTTAGCACAGTGTTTTGAGAGTTAAAGGAGACAGAAAACCAATAACAAAAAAATAATAATTTGATGAAATTAGAAATATAAATAATAATTTTACACAATATATACCAATGAAATTAAATTTCAAAATAGTAATTTTATGTAATAGGTGATTCAATAGGCAATATAATAAATTATAGAAGAATAAATAAAACAATAAATATTAATTCAATGAAAACCATATAGAATAAAAATATTTTTTTAAATAATAATTATATCGTTAACAAAAAAAATATATAATATAAACTCAATTGAAATGATTGTTCCATATTTTATAAAAATACACGTAATTTAAATGTCATATAAATTAACATTCTGGATGGCTTTATAATAATGGCTTCTCTAAATTACATATCGCTCATGATAAAACAATATCTCGCATACCACACTCATGTCAAATTAAATTTTTTTGTGTATTTATTATCTTTAAAATTGGTGGATATATAATCTGGAAAAAGCTTACCTTAAAAACATTTATTTGTATCTCTTATTCCATTAAAGCAATTCCTCGTATTCTTTTATTGTAAAGAATCTAGGTATTACGCGGTTTTTGCGGTTTGCCTCCCTGTGAAATCTGTATTAAGTGGCTAACGAGGTATCATGAGCGATATGTTATAACGCATTTCAAACATTTACATTTGATACAAATTTTTCTTTTAAAATGGGCCATTCTCATTCATTTTGGTTTTGAGTAAGATTGTACTAATGTTAATATCTCAAAAATAGTTTTAATTATGGAAAAAGCGTAACGCGGGCCAAAAAAAAATCGAAAATTCCTTCGTAGAAAAATATGAGATTTTATGGTTATATTCAATACAAACACCAATAAACATTTTCGAGAAAGTAATTCATGGAGATGCCATATCAGAATTTATTGCGGAGTAGCACGAAGAAACCCAGCAAATATTAATAATAGATGGAACACAAATGAGACATCTCAAAGGAGCATTCCCCATAAAGGTGTTGGGAGAATCTATCACATTTATAGGATTGCTTTTGACTGAAAAGGGAAAAAGACCTTGCTCGAAAATGAAAAGAAATGTATCACGCACACATTTTTGGTGAATGCTGTGCGTTGTGCGAGGGTTGAAAATATTTTTATTTCCCTATATTAGGGTAAACAGACACTTTATTATACACAAGAATTTAATAAAAGTTTATGTAACTGATTTGAAGCCAGAGCGGAGCTTTTGAAATTAATATTCTTTTGAGAAAAACTTTTCTAAAAACGCTTTCAAAGTCAGTTGTTAAATAGACACTCATTGATAGTTAATCATATTCAAATACGATGCCCTGTATTATTGTCATAGACAAATGGCTCTTTCCTTCTAATCCCCTCGAGTAAGGTTATCCGACATCAATATGCAACAGCTCAGTCATCGATAAATGCTGATACGAATGGGATTGAACATGCGGAGTTGGTCGACAATTTTGCTGATAGTATAACTGTGTATAGGACTAAATTTCTTTACGTCTCAACTAAATGGTAATGGATAAATAATTTCAATAATGTTTTCTTGTACTTTTCTTTCCTTTTCTTTTTCCTTTTTAAACTTCTCTTTTTCACTTCTGTTTTTAATTACTGAAATCTATTATATTATGTACTTTATGCTGTGCTTTATATGTACTTTATCTTCTTAATGTACTTGTTATCGTTATAACTATCTGTCTTTTGTGATTTTTTATTGCAACTGTAACCTTTTTAACTACTTATCTGTCTTATGTGATTTTTTTAAATGTATATTTTGTAAAAGCTCATATGGGCGTTAAATAAATAAATAAATATCCACAGACAGAAAATGGAGATACTATAGATACAAAATTGAATATTCTGGAAAAATTGCATTCTCTTTGTAATAAAAATCATTTTTGATTTCTCTAAGTTATATATCTTAAATGATAAGCATTATAAGAACCCCGCAACTAAACAGAGACGAAATAATTTTTTGTTTGAGGATAATGTCTCAAAAGTTTTTCATATTTTTCTAGTTGTAGAATATTTTTCGATTATTCCATTTTATAAGAGTTATTGTTCATTGATATTAAATTATAAAGTAATTAAAATAATGAAAAATATTAAAAACTTAAAGAAAAATAACTAAACTTACCTTTAAAGACTTCTATATGCCGATTCGCGCATTTCCCATATAAATAGTTTCATCTCTGTGAGACTTAAAATGTATCTTAATTAACAATTATCCCTCTGTGGAAAAAATCTAGTAATTAAGTTCTCAGAACATCCATACATAAAAATATTGTTAGGAATATATACATACTGGTGTACAAAGGGAGTTAAAAAATTTAAAAAAATTGAAAATAATAATTTTTAGGTATATTTTATTTTCTTCTTCAAAAACAGCAAAATAATTTTGTAGTGACATTATTGATATAATTAATGAAAATTAACTTTATTTTCACCACTTTTGTATTGAAAAATATCAACATGTTTTAGATCCCATGGCCCCTTCTTCGTCAAGATACAATACAAAGAAGGGGATATACATTTACTCGTAAATAATATTGATTCATATTGCACATTAAAAAACATAAAGGTGTCATTTCTAGCTGCGAAATCTATGAATACTATGTCACGGGAAGGACTATAGATGTCTCAAGCGTAGTTTAATGTTCTTAAAGCTTACGGTGGAATTGGTGAACGTTACACTGTGTAAAGTGATCACTGAAGCCAGCTCATACAGATTTCCATACACGTTTGTACACTTTATTTTGATTATTTAACTTATGCCAACGTAAAAGTTATACTTCTATGTTTTTCACTGGATGCCTCTAAGACCAATTACTTACATTCTTTACTATACAAGCTGTACTATGTATCTGATGAGTATATGCGGCGATATTCATTTCAGGAAGAGTATCAATTTATAATAGACAACAGATTTTTTCAAAGGGTGTTTGAGTGTTTTAGAATTATTTTTTCAGAATAATATTAAAAACGTTCTTACGTTTACATGGCCGATCAGAATCTTCTGGTTTGAGTTTTCTTGAGGCATATATCTATTATTGTGTTTTTATAACCTTTCTGGTAGACTTTTTGGCTCCTATTGCACGGTCCATTATCAGGGCTTATATGCTGTTATGTGTGTTGATGTTGTGGTTAAGTATTGGCTTTCCATACCCTTATGACACGATTTTGCAAGCCAATCTTTAACCACAACATCATCAACATTTATAACAACACATCAGCCCTGATGATTGACCTTGAAATGGAATCCGAAACGTCTGCCAGAAATATTACGGAAATACGGATTCCCGGTAAACTCAAAAAAAATAAATTAAAAATCACCGCTCTGCCTTTAAAATTATTCACAAAAATATTTATCTAATTTTTGTCTATTGGATAGTGGCGCTATTGTTTTTAATCCCCTCATATAAAATAAATCGCTTTTACCCGCGCATGTACCAAACGAAGATGATCACAGTATTTTTAATTGGTCATAGCGACAAATAAGTGAGACCTTTCATTTCAAAAATAATAACTAAACAAATACAAAATAGTTTGTGCTATAGAGGTTTTGAATTGTTCAATGAACTGTAATGTATGATCATGTTATGTTGTTTCATGTTTATTTTTTTAATTTCCTTACTTTGTGCCAGATGTGAAAATATTTTTCTATTTATGTTGATTTATGTTAATATATTTTTGGAATATTAATGTTTAAGTGCTATATTAATTTATATTTTAATTACAAGATGTACAAATATGTTCTTTTTACAACTAAATAAATACAAATATACAATCAAATAATTTCATGAATTCACATCCTACATTATTTTGTCTCTTAGCAATCCTATATTCTTTAACGGGTATAATTAATATTTTGCAGAGTTTCACTGTAGAACCCTAAGTGACACCGCATCCCCCAGAACCTTCTCAGTGAAACAAATGTTGTATACATTCAATTACTAAAAAAGTAGTTACACTAGTTGGAATAGACCGTGGCAGTGTTTATGGGTTAACAAAAAGCATGTTAATAAAAAAGCGATCGTCCAATACTTAAATGTATTTAATGTGTACAGCGTTACAGAAAAGTTTAGTGAATACAGTACAAAACAACTTGTAAAAAAGTACTGGCTTGTATATTTTTATTTTCCAGTACTTAGTTCGCGTAGTTCACGGAAGTAAATTCAAACACCGGATGCGTCTGATAGCGGAAAGCAATTAAAAATTCTCTCAATTTAATAATACAATATAAAGTTGCTCTGACTAACTTTTTCCCACATATTATTTCTAAAATTTTATATTTTTAATCTTTACTTTTTAAGATACAATTAAAATATTTAATACTTAATTTGAGGAATGTTAGCATATTTTTTTTATTCAATTCTGACAAGGAAATTTTATCAAAACTTTTACCCTAATATTTTTTGGAAAATTAAATCTTCATTTATCTTTAATTTTTACTTTGCATAGCGAAGAAATCTTGTTTTTTTTTTAACAAAGCAATTATGTTAAAGTCACCTTGATAGAAGAAGTATAAATTATAAAACGAATAATAAAATCATAGAATCCTTGAAGTTGAAGTATAAGTACATGAAGAATTTTGTTAAAGTATTAAAAAATTCAAAAGCTCTGTTTCGAAAGATTTAAGATATTATTAGCAATCGTAGCTAATAGTCTTATTTAATATTTTTAATAAAATAACGTCCTCTTATATCGATTATAAATCAATAAGGCACTACGCCAAAAATTAGGGTATTTACATATCATATGTTTTGTACAAAAAATATTTATAAGTATTTTATAAAAATATGAATTTCCTCTTTACGTTTGTTAACAGTCAAACAAGGTACATTCTGCTTGACAATCCATAAATAACTTGTTTATAAAAGTATAAGGGTGGTAAGGTAAACAATATCTTCTTCTTCTTTAATTATCCTGTTCTGTCCCCCCGATCACCCGAGAAAAACCATCTCTCATGATCAACCAAAACTCATCTTGGCTAGCTCGCAGTAACCCCGCGACTCTTCTTATCCCGCTCCATTCTCGGATATTTCCAAGCCAGCACAGCTGTTTTCTTCCAACTCCTCTATGGCTTTCAATCTTCCCTTCGACAACCAACAGAAGTTATAATTAATAAGATTACATAAATTAAATATAAACAATAATTATTTAATATCTGAAATTAAATAGATAAGTTAATTTTACAATACAGTACAAGACAATAAATATTGTAATACAAATTTTGACTGTTATGGTGTGATATTTAGATAAAGTAATTTTGTCATAAATCATTTCTGATACAGATTTCCAGGTAGTTTTTTCTCGGCTTAACAATTTGTTTCATTAAAAAGAAAACAAGTGATATGGATTCGTTAAATAGTAACATTATTTTATCATCTTATCTCTAAATAATTTATCAAATGAAGTTATCTCTTTTTTTTATTATGTATAAAATCTTTGTAGTCGAGTATAAAATTATTATATATACACTTAAGATTTCATTCGAGGTTTTTAGTATAATTGAAGTTGAATATTCTTCATAAATTTTTGTTAAAAATGTGTCCATTGTGCTTTAAACTCAATTTAATAAAATGTTAATTTTCATGTCCGTGAGGCAAAATATTGTGTAGAATGTTATCCTTCGAAGTGTATGGTAGCTCGGCATGATCCATGCCATATTGTGCCTCATCCCTGAGGGCCTTTAAAGCGTGTTCCTCCTCTCTAAATAATGCAGAGGTCATGAAATAAGCTCTCATCCCGGATCCGCAGCAGGAGAGCCCGGGGGAGGCTGTGCTCATCTGACGTTGTTTACGAAGATATTAGGAGACGTCGTAAAATTCGTCGATCACAATAATTATTGCCTGCGTTAGAAACATAATTAAAAATGGATCGGTAGAGGAATTATCTACTGTAAGTTAAATATTAATTAAATTTAACATTAATTTTGTTTCATTGGGTTCAAACAAACATAATAATTTCATTGTCTGTCTGTCTGTCCGTAATTTTATGTAACGTCCGTCATTTCATTCGAATTCATGGCTAAAAAAACGAAATTACACTGCTGGTAGTAGGACGCGAACCTCGGCCGCGCAAATGCCAGCGCGGAACGCTATGAATGTTTCACACCGACGCATATCCGCGACTCGCTAAAAATGTACTATATCTATATCTATACAATTCAATGTCTGTTAGTCTGTTTTCTATACAAATCTACACCGTTTGCCGATTTAACTCAAATTTTGGTTACTTAATCTTTAGGACCCGTCGGGTAACATCGGCAACACTTTCCCCCTCCCCTCTACCCCTTCTCCTCATCCTGATATATTTTCAATGCAAATCTGTACAGTTCGACCGATCGGACTCAAAAATTGCAAACTTATTCTTTAGGAACCGGCGAATAAATAAAACTTTTCCCCTTCCCCTTAACCCCAACCCCTCACCTGATATATTTTCTTTAAAAATCTACACCATTTGACTGATCTGACCCAAATTCAGCATACTTATGATTTAGAACCCTGCGGAATACATAGGTCACAATTCCCTCCTTGACATTCCATTCATTCCAGCCTAGATTAAATGGTAACATTGTTTTTATTATTAGAGAATTTGCAAAATAATATAGCCTTTGTGTATCCCCCACAAACTTATTTTCAACTATATTCTTCACCCGAGCAACGCCTAGTACGAACAGCTAGTACATAAATATAAATTTATCATTTTTCACAATTAGGTAGGTACTTGGAAGAATGACAAATTTCAGTTTAATAAACTAAATTATTTTCAAAAAAATAGACTTAAATTTCATTCGTACATGTTGCAACATTGAATAAATAAGCATGAATAAGAATTTTCATTATGTAGGAGATTTCTGCTTGGGAAAACTCTCTCAGATATATGGAACAGATCAATGTTCAAAATGATATTGCTCAGCGCACAGCGGTAGCTTTTTTAAAAGACAAAGCCGTCGGTAGATTGATCCCGTTAAAATGAAAAATTAAAATTTGAAATAAAAAACATTTATTAATTTATTTATATTACTCGTATAATTTTATCCAGCTAAAGAAAACGGTTCACACACACAAACACATAATAGACTCCATATTAATTCGAGGATGGTCTCTTTTGCAAGTAAATGTAAAAACACGCTGTAGGAAAATAACAGCCTGCCTTTTAAATTGCTTAATCGGGGAGATTGACTTTCAGCTTTCAACCCAAGACCCGAGGCGTCACACGGTTTACAAGCTACCACTGTTGTAGTAGGTACTTTTCATTAGTATATTTCATTGGTGTAGTACTATTTACCCGAATTTGCCGAAAAGTTGATAATCGTTTAAAGTTAAAAAAAAAACAGAACACACCACAAAAATTAGATGAATTCTTAAAAAAAAGTGCTGCTGATTCCTCTGAAAATGCTGGTGAATATATAGGACATCAATCACTGTAGTTTACATTAATTGACGTCATAATGAATGGTGACTCTCCATCCGAAAAATAGCCCTACCTCTAAAAATATAAACTAAAATAAAAACTAACTAAACTAAACTAACTAAAATAAATTAAAAACTCAACTCATTATCTTTTTCATCCAAACGGCAAATTTCTAGTTAAAATTTTGTTGACGTGTTTATGTTTTTAAGTCTACACCATATTAACGGTATCACGAGGAGTAAATCTTTTTCCTAATAAAAAACTTTAATATGTTGTGGTTTGTACGTAATAAGAATGTATTTGTAATGATTTCCAAGATCGATTTTTGAGATTTATTCCCTTATTCCTTAACAAAAAATGTGTGTTTTTTTAAGGAATAGATTGGCAAAATTCGTGGTTTAGAACGGATTTAACCGTTTTTAGGTAATTGCTTTGGGAATAATTCACTTCATTTTGATATTCACCATTTTAAAAAATTTAGAATTTTAGGTGGACTAAGATATATATGAAAATTATCAAATATATTATTATATGTAATGCATATGTATAAAGACTGCTGATATTTTTAATAATCTTAATTTTGAATATATCAGAGTTGAATATGTTTGGCGAATTCCGAGAATATTATACGAAATTTCACATCATATTTAATTTTAGCACCTATTATCTCGGTAACTAACTGATGACATACATTCCAAAGAATGAATTTTTAGGATACCACATGTTATTTTCTTTATCGACCATTCCATATTGCATATATATATATATAAAAGTATTTTTAAATGTTCCGTAAATATCTTCCATCTTTTATTTCGGGAACTTTAATTTACTTTCGAGGACTTCATCTTGATGTAGCTCTTGTCATCCCTAGACACAAATCCCACAGACTCTCCTCCTGTACAAACCTTTTTTTATTGAAACAAATAAGGACACGCGTAGATCTTAAAATAGATTGTAGCAGATAGTCTGACTATGGATTTAATGGAACTAAAAGTTGTTGAAGGAAATTTCAAGATTCTCATCCGTTTACAACGAAATGTTAGTTATATGTTTGTTGAGATTTTTTAAATTATTTATTAATGTGTTAAAACCAGAGGAATTTTCAAATCATTTGCAAGGCGATGACCGCCAGAAAAGTAGTTGTTGGGAGAGATAAGAGGTGATGCCGTGGCGAGTGGCATCTCCATCTTTAGGGCGGACCTCTACTGCGCGCCCAGATTATCTTTTCTCATGTTTCCATTGTGTTATTTTAGTTGTTATAGTAATTCACTTATTGCACTATTTGTACCATTTTGAATTATTTCTGGTAAAGAATAATATATGTTTGACAAAGACATCTCAATTAACTATAACTGATAAATTTTATCTAATTGTTTTTGTTAATTATTCCGAACCCATAACTTTCTAAATAAATTTCGTTTCAGAAGTAGAAAAAAAACTTTAACATCGTATTGGCAAATTATTTTCAAGTATCTGGAGAACATAATATATAAATAGATAAATGAAAAGGGAAAATATGTGGTTTATTACATTCGGAATAAAAATATTGTGCTACATATAGAAAGGTCTAAAAATATCTAGTACATTGTCGTATCTTATATTTACCACTATGGGTAAAACCCTTGTAAAAACAAAACAATACTTTCGTACCATAACCATCTAGAATATAATGTTCAGTGTCATGGGGATTTTAAGGAATAGTGAAAAAAAAAGATTTTTGTGTTGGCAAAAAAGGTACTGATTTTGCCTTCACAAAATCAAGACTATGTATGCATGCTGCAGAAGGATAAAACATGGAGAATACTGATTCAAAGTATACAATTCTTTAACAATATCTATACTTTCCTCTGATGTTATATCTAGTCGCTAATATTTCATCCAACTTATCCTTGGGTTTCAATAATTGTTCGAGTTTTTTCCGAGCACCATTGTCTCGGACTTGGCAGTACTAATCTCATTATTGCCCGAAAGGATTTCCCAGGGAATTAATTCATGTACTCTTGGAGACTCTCCTGCGATGGAGATTGGGGATTGTACAATATCAGCTAGAAATAGTAGAATTAATAAAATTACTTTATTAAAGTACACATAAAAGCTTTCAATCTTAATTATTACACAAATTTCATGTTTTTGTACAAAGCAATCTCTTTGTGGTTTCTTCATATACAGATTAAAAAAAAAACAAACACTTTGTATAAAATCACTAAATCGTGGTTTTATACAAAGTGATTATTATATCATCAAATATTTTTTAATTTCATAATTACCACTCCACATAAACTAATAAAAAGATAAAATTAAAAAAAAAAGATTACATTTTGTTATTGCAGAAGAAACATGATATATAATAAATGCAAAAATATTAATAACAATTCAAAATACTGACCATCCACTAGAATTTTTCCACAGAAACAAGAGATACATAGAATATAATAAATTTAAACATGTTAATAATGCCCAATTAAAATGAAAGAAAATTTAAACCTAGGTATATAAAAAATATAAAAATACAAAAAGATATGGTTAAAGATAGAAATTAAGAAAATTAAGACATTAAAAAATAAGAAAAAAATTATTTTTGATATTATTTTGTATATCTTAAGAAGGATTAAAAATCTTTTACAAAAAAGTAAATGACTAGGTGTCTGGCGTTTTCAGAATTTTCTAGCAAAGAGAAATAATTTAAGAATACTAATGCTTTATTAAAATATTCATACCTAGGAGAAACTTGGGAATGACAGTATTAAATAATATTCTCTCAAGCCACGTATGAGTCCCCCACCATCCTCAACAAATGAAATTTAAACACCCTTCAGCCTAGTAAGTTGACAAGCACCGCAAACAGTAAAGTGTTCTAATCCACCTCCAATAAACATATTGGAATCGAGCCAGTAGTTCGTCATTTCTACGCTTTCGTCTGGTTTAACCAGATTACTTCACCTAGTTGGAGATATCGGTGTGTTAATGAAGAGCTTTAGCATAGTACTTGACGATGGATTTGCGCCATTTCAAATATTAGGAATCTTCCTATGTACCTATATTCTATGTAGGTTTCAGGAATATCAATATTTTTTTTAAACTGTGAACGTAAATCTTCTATCCGTTTGTCAAATGGTTAATTTTTTTAAGAATATAACCTCTATCTAGCCATGCAATTACACGTTGATTCACTGAGTCAATTAAACTAGTAGTATTTCCATAAATATACGAAATACGAAATTTATGTTAATTGACCTGGCAGGTACTTTGTGGTGCATAATATTTTTTAATTTTTAAATTAATTTTGTATTACACATACGTTAAGTCATCTAGACAATCAAGAATATAGCTTCGACAGACTTTCAGACTTAGCAGACTTTCACAATGACATCATCATCATGACTGAGATTACATTTTTAAATTAATGTTTTAATATAATTAAACTATTTAACTTAGTTAATACCACTAAAATTTATTTGGTAAAACCAACCGGTTTCGGAAACGACGTTCCTTCATCAGGGTATACCGAATACTGTATTGGGTATACCCTGATGAAGGAACGTCGTTTCCGAAACCGGTTGGTTTTACCAAATAAATTTTAGTGGTGTAAACTAAGTTAACTAGTTTAATTATATTCATAATGAATAACCACAAAGTAATAGCAAAATACAACAGTAAAATGTTTTAATGTTTATTCTCAGAGGAATGAGTTTTAATAAGCAAGATAAATAAAATAAAAATTGTTTTGTGAAGTAAACTGCTTGCATTCATAATGTTGGTTTTATTAATTTTAATCTGGATAAAGTGGGTTTTGCGCCATTGACCTACTTTCACAAGAATGTTAACAATTAATTTCATTTCTAAAGAAAACAAAAATTAAACAATTTAAAAAAATTAGATACAACGGTCAGAAATAAAAAAATATTGCAAAAGAATATCAGTTTTGAAAAAATATATATTATATTGGTTTTGCGGTTAACTTCCTCAGATAATAGAATTCTACAAATAAATAAAATATATTCGGATACAAGTAACGCCCAGCCGAAAATTTACAACGTTTTTCAGTACGCAGTGAGTGCGAAATGGTGTTACTGGAGATCGATTAAGCAGAATATATTTGTCCGCCACAAGGTTCCTTACCCTCGCCGGAATCGATTGACGTAAGTTTTTCTGTCTGACCTACCAATTTATTTGGAATTTTTCACTCTGACCTAGGTACCTACCGAGTTATTATGAACTTCACTAAAATAATTTTCGCAATATTTCAAGGCGATCGTCTTGCCAAGTGAGCAAATTTCACAATTTTTTTCACATATATTGTCTTGCGTTTTTTATCACATTTTTGTATGGAAAGATATCATATTTTTTATTATTATTTATTTTTTATTTATCCTTTGTTCTTATTTTTACATCTCAGACCCACAAAACATATATATATATAAATTATAGTTACCAGAATTCATAGGTACATATGAATTAAATACATAAATCTTATAAACTCAAATACAAAATCAACATTACAAGAAACAATACAAAATATTACCAAAATCAAAATAAGTTTCTTTTATTTAGTAATATTTTCATTAATTCTACCCTTTTTTACTATTGTCCTTTTTTAACATGACATGGGATTTTATTAAATATTTTTTGTTTGACATATTACCTTCGGTATTCGTAGTCCTTCTTTAACCGTAAATCTGGTACTATGTTTATGAATCAATCGATGCTTATATGTCCCATCTTCGTGATATCGTGTAATTAGTTTGTACCATAAGATAGCATTAATTGGCATAGAGCCTTGTTTCTTGAAGAGTTCATGCACATCTTGAGTAGCACATTCTTTATTTATTAATTTTATTGCCGAATTTTGAATATTTTGGACTTTTCTAATATTAGTT
The DNA here is from genome assembly GCA_016648135.1 of Agrypnia vestita. Classification (NCBI taxonomy): domain Eukaryota; kingdom Metazoa; phylum Arthropoda; class Insecta; order Trichoptera; family Phryganeidae; genus Agrypnia; species Agrypnia vestita. The sequence goes on along the minus strand of JADDOH010003359.1, from coordinate 236,870 downwards.
TTGCTAGACAGACCCCAAAATTTATTCATCACGTTTCATATATTTTGAATTCAGATATCTTATTTAAATGACATAAGCTAAATTATTTAATCATTTAATAAATAACCGAACCTACGATGTTTTAAAAATGAAGAAAATTGCTCCACTTTGTGGGCCTTTTATGACGGAATGGCCTCGTGAGATGTCTTTTTTCAATAATATTAAAAAGTAAACAATAATCCTAAATTGATTAAAATTATTGCAAATCTGTCGACTTGTTTACTACCATTATGTTTTACTACATTTATGTTTTAAAAATATTTTATTATTGTGTTGTTTTTCAACATTTTTTACATGGTTGACAACTTTTATACTTCAAGAATCTAAAGAATATATATTATTATTAAAAAAACCAGTGTACAATGTTTCTAAATCAATTGAAAAAAAAAAGAAACAACTAAAATTTTTGTAAAATATATTTTTTAAATTATATTTCTTAATGAAATGAAATGTACGCAAAATGCAATAAAAAATCATGAAGTCAGGACTCACCAATAAAAAACTATAACGGCGGTTTTTTGAGTGATGATTTAACCAATAGCAATTCTTAAAAGTCCCGATATCTAGTTGTTTGAAAAGTTATAAAAATTGCGATTATATTGTTGTTTTTTCTTTTTGCTATTTTTTTTTTATAAATTTTATAATTGAATCATGTGAATCATGGAATTTTTTGTAAATTTTATAATTGAATTATGTGCTTTTGTTTCATTTTCCCTTTTTATACAGTCAAGATTGTTTATCCGTTGATGTTTTAGCTTTTAAAATTCTTATTAAGACAAATTAAAGAAGTATAAGACGATGTTATTTATATGTGAAACATGTATGGAAGTCTGAATAGGATGGCCCAGGCCTTACGATCTGTATATATGGAGCTGACTTAAGTGATGCACGTTTCACATATAAATAGTTCAATAATTTATCTTAATCAATAATTATCCCCCTGTGGAAAAAATCCAGTCATTGTGTTCTCAGTTACAGACATGTAAAAAAATTCTTAAAATTATAGATTCGGTTGAAGATCTTTTTTTATTTATTTAATTTTACAACAAAATTTAACACAAACAATATTTTTACATTTTTTAGTCACTTAAAACAATAAATAAATACATAAATTTTATCGCTGTATCTCTCCTAAGAGTGCGACCGTAGACGATTATTATGATGATAAAATATATCGTTAATATGGCGATTGAATTTGTGCGTACTGTTTCCTCCTTTTAATGCATTTAATCTATTAAATTTATATTTATGTTTTTTTTTCGTTAATGGAGAACTGCCATTGTTGTTAACTTTCTTTTTATATACCTTAAGATTTATTGCATACTGATACATTCTGTCCATTGTCCAGCTATGTTCCAACGCAAGGAATACAACACAGCACGTAATTATTTATGTATGCCAAAAAAGTGTCACTTCTTACAAGCATTCATTTTTTAATTTAAATTTGTATACGATGTAGATCAGGCTTTTTATTCTAGTTCTGTTATCGATCGTAAGCGATCTTGGAAATAGTTGCACAGTGGACTTCCTGAACCTATGTAAACTTGTGGCGTACTTTCAAATTGTCAGCCTCCCTCACAGGTGGGTGGGAAAGAGTTCCGATTCCAGCGTGCTGGAACTTCCTCATACGATGTTTGAATTTGTCCACCGATTCGGACAAATTATTCTGTTGGCGTTTCGAACTTTCCGTGGTTCAATGATCACACAGTAAATATCAGTTCGATGCATAATTATTAATTAAGATAAATTATAGAAGATTTACAGAAACGACGTTATTAATATAGGAAACGTGTTTGGAAGCCTTTATAGGGTGGCCCAGGGCTCATGACGTGTATGAGCTGGCTTAAATGATTATTTTACACAGTGTAACGTTCACCAATTCTGTCCTAATAATATCCACATATTATCAATTTTTTTAAAGTTGTATGTATGTAGTGTAAATCACTCTATTTCATAAATGTATTAGAATGAACTATACAATTTACAAGAGATATCTATAGTCATTCCCATGATAAAATATACACAAGATTTTGCAACTGGTAAGATACCTTTATATTTTTGTACAAGTGGAATATAAAACAATATTTTTTATTAAAATTTAAAATAAAATTCAATATCTACATAATTTTAAACCACTAGGTATTCGTCAACTTGTTTCGGTTGGTCTTAATCTTCATCAGGACAGTATAATATAGACAAATCTAACTACAACTATTTACCTACATAGGGGAACAAAATCAGTTTTTTATGTAAAATTTGTGGCCCTGATTATTGTCAAATGTGTGATCAAAATAAATTAGATGTTCGGCAAATTCAGAAAAATGTATTTGCTAAGCATTTATGTAATGTGTTATTTTATTCACGCATTTACTTTACTCGATATTTTTCTAATAAATAATAATAAAGAAAGCCGGACAATCATCGCAACTGAGTTCATAAATACCAGAATGACTAAATATATTTTCTTTGTCATTACTGTTACTTAATAATTTGCCTAAATTGTTACTAGTATAAAATGCTGGCTTTGCCTCTTTAGGGAGTTAAATTGTGCTTAGTATTGAAAAAAAAATTACAAAAATAATTCTACGTCATTGAGGTGTTAGATCCCACTCCTATTTGGTTGGAAGTCTAGTAGTGGTGAGTCCTCTCTATTCTAAATACTACAATTAGTACTGCATTATGGTGAAGCGCAAACTTCACACATTTACAAGTGTACTGCACACTATACAATTACAATTTCACACTTCAAAGTACACGCTTTTGTATGTAGCTAAATAGCTAAATAAGGAAACGTTTGGAAACTGAAACAACCCTCCCCCCATGGATTTGAAAATTTTGTAGCAGTACACTTACTTTTCAAGAAGCACTTCTTCGAAGTCATTGTAGTAGATTTGCAATTACTTCACTGCATGTAGTTTATTGAAGTAGATGAAGTGTATAATGTTTTGGTACCTACTACAAAAAATGTAGCACACACTTTGTAGTCTTCAAACTATTGAAAGTGTTCGTGTTGTAGTCTTCATTTCGAAATTTAGTTTTTCCTTTCGCTAGTGTCTAGTATCCTACTTTGTGTGTGGTGCAACCTTTTGTATAGTTGTCAGAAGGGTCTGGTCAAACTCCGAACATCAACCCTTTCTTGACCTGTCGACTAAGGTGGTGTCCCAACTTTGAAGTGGAGACATCACTCCCCTTTGCCTAATGGTGCCTTCGACGAAAAGATAATTGAGATCGCGAAATGACATTTTTCTGACTCTAATAAAAAAAATAATAGGTTTGATAAATGTCAATAAAATTTTAAATTAAAAATAACGATAAAAGCACGGATAGTTATGCGCCAACCTGGTATATGTGTTTATTTTATTTGATAATAACGATGAAATTTTATAACTATATAAGCTGTAACCCGTTAAAAATAACGGTACTTTAACATGTCGGTTTCTAAAGAAAAAAGAAAAAAAATAAAAAAACTTTTTATACTATAAAGAAGTTACGGACAGTATACGAAGTTACGTACACGAAATTACAAGCACAGTTAGACAGACGGACGGATGGGCAGAAAAATAAGTTATTAGAATTAGGATTAGCTATAAGCCGTAAAAAATTGTATAATTTTATTATATATATATTTCAGTCGCTAATTAAAGCTGTGAAAATAGCACTATCTAGAGTAGCGTAGCTTCTCGATATTATTAAATAGAGAATTATTTTTTTTGCTTCTATACCTCATTATTATTTGAGCGGTTTAGTATAAAGTCTATTTTGTGGCTGCCTGCCTTGCAACGTGCCCTGTCCATTGCCGTTTCAGCTTTGTTATACGATATCCATGATATCCACTACTCTAGTTCTACGCCTGATGTCATCATTTATTATCTCTTAGGATTATACCAAGTATGGATCTCTCCATGGATCGTTTGTGGGTTTGAGCCTTTCTACACTTTTCTTTGTAAGGGTCATCGTCTCCACTCACTGGCAGCATGCACGATTCAAAAGCTTTTCTTTTTAAGCTAATTGGGATCTCATTGTTTTCGAAAATATGTTTGAGTTTGCCAAAAGCAGCCTAGATCATTTGTATTCATCTTATCAATTCTGCAGTTTGGTTTTCTTTGTCCCATGTAAACATACTAACAAAAAATATTAAACCAATAGGTTTACTAGATTGTTCAATAGAATATTGGTCGAGTTTGTGGAGTGTCAGAGGAGATGGAAAGCCTCAGAACAGGCTGGTAGAACATGTTGCGTGATGGCGGGTGTCATTTGTTTTGATGGATCGCTGCGGAAGTATCTGGCCACCAGATACGCCCCCGACCGGCCACTGCAGCGCATAAACCTAAAACTGTAAATTGCTTTTCGGTTATCCGAGCGACATTTATCTGCAACACATGGTGAGAAATGTCATTTGCAAAACCATAAATGACCTAATGTTACGATATTTATGGGAAATAATAAACATATCTAATTATTTATTTTTTAACATCATTTTTATTTAAGCTTCTTCAGTTAGAATAAAACACAAATCACTATTTTTTCCCCACTTTATTACATATAAAATCTAAAAGTTTCCAGAACAATGTCCTCTCTTTCGGGATTGTTTGTGCACTAAAAATTGAAATGAAGGTAAACCATGCAAGTGTGTTACGGGGAATGGGTGGGTGAGGTGAGAGGGGAGTATCGTGGGTTTTTATTAGAGAATGTCGTTTATAAGTTAAGGATAAGTTACTGTAATGATGGTCCAACGTTTTGCAAAAATAAGCCAAAAATATCAAATTAATGCAAATTTTGATGTCGCATACCTCCTTAACTATTGATATCATGGTTACTTAAAAATCAAGGCAGGAATCTACTTGAAAAGTATTGTATACTATTTCTGTTACACCCTGTAGAATAGAAAAAATATACTAATGAAAATTTTATTAAAATAACATTGAATATAGTATTGAGTTTGAAATGTTACATATGAAAAAATCTATCTTCTGTGTATGGTTAATCGTATCGTTAGTTTAAATAAATTTTTTACTTACTTTTATTACTACCTAAAATTTTTATTTAATAGAAAATTCGACATTCATCATTATTTGATCAATTCGTTATTTTTCCTTAAATTTATTTATTTTGATAAAAACAATATAAACTTCAATAAAAATATTGTTAGTTTATTCATTTAAATAATATGAGTATAATATAGTCCCATCAAGCACGATATTATCTTCAACTTAAATTTATCTAAATCGAAACAACTAAAATTCACCTCCATCATAAAAGTTTCGGACACTTTATATCACTTCCGTTAGATGATAATAAATCCTATTCCGGGTTGTTCTGCCGTGGTTTTTAATTTAATTAATGGAAGATTACGGGTCATATTTCTAATTTTGGTCTACTAATGGCTGTTGAAATTTGTCCTGAAACGTCAGCTAAGTAAAATAATAGCTGTGGGAAAATAAATTTGTTAATGACGACCGAGAGGACCGAAATTGGAGGTTAGGATAGGCTGAAACTGAGTTGGATTGTAAAACGCACAAGCACATATGGATTAAGTATCATAAATTCATCGACGCATTATAGCGAGTTATTTAAGTATATTAATTTATTTATACTTATTATAGATTCTATACTAATAAAAGTATTCGGTATTAAGCCATCACGTTCTTTCAAATGTTAGTCAAAGGCACAACCACAATACGGCTTGAATTTGACCATCCAAATCTACGTTCTTATAATTTACAGCTATTTAAAAGCGGTGTTTTTCAAATAATAAAGCAAACATTGGATATTTTGCTAATCGAAGTTTTTCTAGTGGGGAATATAGGCACCATATGAAGAAGAAAAAGAAGATGAGTTTATCAATCGATAAATAGACAACGAATAGTACGCTGACACGATATCCTTGGCAAAGTATGCGATTTCCACTTCTATGTGATGATTTAATTTTTTGATGAATAAAAAGATGATAACAATTAAAATAACATGTATACACAGATATGAATATGTTACGAATTCTGAGTAATAAATATTATCTCAGAATTCGTAACATCTTTTGCAGACAGGCCAAAAATTTCAAAAGGAAAATAGAATTTTTCATATAAAACTTAGAGCCCCCGGTTAAATAATTTAGAAATATTAGGAATCAAATAGTCCCTCAACACTTACTCTAATATAATTAAAAACCAATAGAATTTAACGAATATCCCATTATCTAGAATGTTCCGAGAACTCAAAGCAGAAGATTCCGAAAAGTCGTGAAAACTTTACAATTTTTTTTTGATATGAGAAAACTGTTATGTATGATTTTGTTTTTTATACGCAACTTAAACAATATGCCGTGTTCTTATTTCTGTTCCTTTACTTAACCCGTATAAAATTATTTTTAGATTTGTTATTATTAGAGTTTAAATTGGCGTAAGTTTATAATTTGCCATATACCTATTTACAATGAATATTCATAATTGTACATCTTAAAGTAAGCAAAACTGTAGAATTTACTGGATAAAATCATATATGGCACCGATGTTAGTAGTAAAAATACAACTCATATGTGAAACAAGTTGTGCAAAATTAATATATATATATATATATTAATTTTGCACACTTTTGGATATTGGATATATATATATATATATATATATATACAACTTCGAAAATTTTGAAAGATGAGATAGTATTTCATGGGTGCAATTGGTTGGGTCGAATTGTGTAAAATTATCACTTAAGCCAGCCGTACGATAAGCCCTATAAATATTAAAATTTCCCATATAAAAATAGCGTAGTCTCAGACATAGATACATACCTATATCTTGATTTTCTAACATTGTATTAATAAATATATTTCTTAATATGTTCCCTATATAATATCCAATGTCCCCTGGCAAACTCCACACCACACCCCACCACAAACGAGGCCACGCCCACACCCAACATAAAATATTTACATAATCAATTTGTGCAACAGTTCTTGTGCGTCCCTCTTGGTGAAGAAAAGAGGTATCGGAACTAGTAGACATTAAAATCAATAACGCTTTAAAAACAATTGCTCTGGTTAATGCAAAGTTTGTTAATTTTTTCAAATTATTGTAGTATATTGTTGGCTGATAAAGAGTACAGGTAGTATTTTAAAAGGATTAAATGACATATAAATATCTTTATAATATAAAGTCGGTGTTCGTCATACATCTATGGTTATGAAATGTTGAGATTATATTGTAGACTGTTAGGTGAAAAGTAAAGGAATTCTTTAGTATACGCGTGATAATACCTTACGAAGGTAGACAAAATTTGGTGACATCGCCACATGATTTATAAACAAATAAACAAATGAAAACACATACAAAAAGAAATGTGTAACAGTACTTTAATTTTACTCCGACCATAAGTGCGGTTGAGACATGGCACTGTTTAGCGATTGCGAAGTTAAGATTGACTGATTCAATTACAAACTTCTTCATAAGCAAATCCTTATTTAATTAGAACTGGGTAGACATAATGCCAAACAAAAAGCAATTACAAACCGTGAGATTTATGTTTTAAGATAAAATTCAAATTTCTGATATTGTGATAATTAATTCGTCGGAATATTTGGAGAATAATCTATTCACATCCGGCGTTATTTAGAAATATAAAAGCATTTCTTCCAAGAAGCTCAAATAAGATATCAAACTTAATAATTACATCACAAGTCCGGTTAACTTTGATTAAAATATTTTAAACTACATTACAACTTTATCTACCTTCCTATTCAAATATTGAATTCAATACAATATTTTACTTAAAACTATACTTTATTCATAATAGCAAAATAACTTTGTGGTAACATTAATATTGAAAAAAAGAAAACACTTTGGCAAAAACCACTATTTACTGAATAATTATAAGTTTTGGGGCCTATGGTCCCTACATCTAGAAACAACAAGTACTCAAAATTAAAATTATAAGTACAGATATTAACAACAAAGACATATATATGAGAGTTGAATATATAATTAAAAACTAATGTGAAAACAAATTTAAAGGGTTTGCAAGAAGAATTTAATTAATTTAATTTTCTGCTTACATTTCTTCTTAATTCTAATTTATCAGTAATTTAATATATTTAATTTTTAAGTCCTTGTCAATGATTTTGTTTCCAATGAAAAACAAAAAAAAATATGACTAACAAATTAAGAATAATTATTACTATTTAAAGCTCTTAAATCTTGTTTAATGATAATATAAAAATTTCTACAAGTTATACCTGTATAAAAATGATTGCGATAATTATAAATAAATTTATATGCCACCGATTTTTAAATCACCTGTATCATTATTATATTGTAATTAAATAGGAATTTTTTGATTATTGAAGTTAAAATATGATCATTAAAAAAGAAGATTTATCTCCAATGTTTTTCAATGTCAAATATAATAACAAAAAACAAAGTCTTGCTTTTTCATAGTTTATAATATGTGATATTTCAAGACAATGCTTATTGCTTAGTTAATATTTTTCAGATTTTAATAAATATTTTAATAAATATATATTAAAAAACGTAAAAAAAATTCAAAAGTTTAAGAAATATTTATTTGAAATGGATTTATTAGGGATGTTCCGACTAGACGGTAAAGCCACTTTCGTAGTCGGCGACTATTCGCCAAAGAGCGCCGACTTCTTACTTTGTATGTATTTCTCAATAAAATGAGTATAGGTGGAGTTACATCAAATAAAAACCTTGATTGTTAACTAATATTTTTATTTTAGAATCAGTCTTATACAAACTAAAATTACTAACTTATAAAGAAAAAATATGTATGACACTTATCAAACAAAATTAGTATCTTAATTAACAAACAATAACATCTTCTCATCTTCAATAAACATTTATAAATTTCTTCTTATTTAAATAAGAGATTAGGATTTTTTTTATTGAGTAATATTAAACCATTTAAACTGCTGTCGGATTCGAGCCAACGGACGTCCATTCTATCCGGGGATGGCGCGTTATCCAATTTCGCCACGTCAGTTTGGTAAGTTAACAAAAATTTTTCGACCTTGTATGTAGTCTCTCTTTAATTGATTTTATTTTCATTCAATTTTTAAAAAAACAATCCTCTTTTTATAATGCAAGTCACAAACACCTTTGCGTGTCTACCGCTAGAGGACGCCAGAAATCTTTTTTTTTCATTTTAAATTGGATAACGCACCATCCCCGGATAGAACGGAGGTTCGTTGATTCGGATCCCGGTTGCAGCTAAAATATTTTTTCGTAATTTGATTTTATTGTAAGTCTTTTCTATTGATTCGTAAAAATTTGTTAAATGATTCACAGAACTTTGTTCTCAAATTACAACTTCACAATAATAATGTGTTTTCTTTAATATTTTTTAATGTTTTGGATTTTCCTAACTTCGCTTTTATACGCCTCATCTTTACTAATATTATAAGGAGGAAAGATTTGATTTTTTGTTTGCAGTGAATAGGAATAGATAGGCTCCGAAACTACTAGACCGATTTGAAAAATTCTTTCACATTTAGAATTCTTCATTATGCCTATGCCTGATGAGCATAGGCTATAGAATATTTTCAAAAACGTTAAGGATCCGTATGAAAACTCCATTAATATAACCCAACGTCTGAATAAAATACCAAAAAAACCTTATATCGCGTCCGCTGCGGAGATTTTTGACAATAAAGCAAAGTGATGTGCTACAGTTTAATAGAAGACATTAATATCTACAGAAAAGTTTGCAATACTATATATCTAAGTATTACAGTTATGTTACAATAACTTATGTTAACATTAAATGGAAACATTGTTTTTTTAGAGAACAGGGGAAACTTTGTTTTCCCTTACAAACTTATTTTTTACTTAATCCTTAACCCGTGCAGCGCCCGGTATGACCAGCTATATGAAATATACACACTTTTTTCTCTTTTATGACTAACTTCATGGTGTGAAAACTTCTATCGCACAATGCGTGCGCGTTTCGTTGTATACTACAATTTCACCTTCAACGCGCCTAAAGATTCATAATACAAAAATTCTACGATTCTGACGGTAGGCATTAGTTTGAAAAGCTTAATATGATTGAGGCAGTCAGCAGTTACTCATTTCAAAATCTCTATGGAGATAGTATTCGTGACGTGGCGCTTAACACAATTCCCCCATATATCAGGCGGGCTGCAGCGGCGCGCCCTCCCGACAGTATTCTTATCATGCTGTCAAACAAAACTGGGAAATAAAACCCCTGCGATCGCTCCAACCCTGAGCATTTTGTGTCCACAGCAAACCAACTTGAAATATTTGACTGTCCAACGTTTGGATATTTTCTGATATCTGGTGTCTTTCGCCGACTAAAAAGAACGAATTTTTGCATTGGACGTATGAAAGGGATATTTTGAAGCATTTCTTTAAACTGGTCTTGAATATTTATATTTGTGTGAAAGTATTTGATTACAACAATGAGCTTTTACTTTATGTAATGAGCTTAGTGTCAAAGACTGTCAGCATATGAAGACTTCGGTTGTTGAGTTATGTGAAAGGAATGGCCGAACATAAAACACTGAAGTTTCTGCTGATTAAGATGCAAATGCCTTAACTTATAGAGTGACTATGTCCTCCAAGACGTATATATCAACCTTAGAGAACTTAACCTGGAGAAAGAGACCAACTTTCGGTCCCCACAAAAGCCTTATTTAGTTACGAAATGTTGAAAGGCTTTAGTAATATCTCTGAATTAATTTGTTCACCTTGTTGGAGTTCTACTTGCTCTATGCACTAACATAGGATGTCTTTTTGAACATGACCATAGTACAAAAAAAAAATTCTTATGTATGTTAAAAGTAAGAAGTAAAAAATACCTACAAGTAAAGTAAAAAATACAAGCAACAGGCGCATACTCCAGAAGCGACATGCGTATGGTGACATCTGTCCGGAGAGAATGCTTAAGCATCCGCTGCGCAAGACGTGGTATTTTATGCTGACCATTGTTAATTAATTAATACAAACTGTGACATTTATACAAAATTAATATCCTCATTACATCCGTCTTATTACTGATATAGGATACCTTCATTATCCATCAAACCAACTAGAGAAATACATTGTGTCCTATCAGGATATAAGACCCAGTCACTAACCCACCTTAAATGCAATATAATGTGACATAATGACTGGTGCGGTTGGTAACAACTGGCGAATACTGTCAATAAGTCAATAAAGAATATAGATACAGAATAAGAATATAGATACTCCTTAGTCTTGCAGTCCTTGGTATATGCGTCACATGATAGTGATACCTCGAAGACATTTAGCATATGTTCTTCTTTCCTTCTTGGAGTTCTTGTTTAGACTCCATATAGCGCTTTGACTAACAACAGATCTATCAAACTATCAAACTTTTTAGTAGAGTTGATAATACTAATAAGCCTTTGGTTACAAGCTTCGCACCCTCTATTTCTTGATACGAGAGATTTCAGATTGTTAAAATCACATACATCTTCTAGACGTAATTCAGAGTCGGCCAGAAAACTGTACAATTTTAAAAACAGTATGTAGTTAGGATTAAGAGCTCGAGTTATGGAAATTTTGGTGATTTTCTTTCATTTTGTTTGAAGAGTTAATACCAAAATGACAAATTGATTTTGATTAGGTCTAGGATCAAAACGTTCTAGGCTTAGGGTTTAACACTCAATCAGAATCCTGCGGAATGGCCTAGGTCGATACGGACAGAAGAAACAGTTAGCGAAGTTAGGATTTCTGAACACGATCCCAGTTTCTTTTCTCGAAAAATATCCTGCGAGCTTGCCATGCAAGAAGATCGTTGCGGCATTTTTAAAATAGTAAAATTTCTAAAATCGCACACGTATAAAACATAATTATATATTCCTGAGGCCAAATCACCACAATCTTCACCGTATTCATAAAGTTGAAGCACTTTCAGAATTTGAATAATAATCTCTTCGCACGAAGCTTTTTTTCACTCAAATAGGCACGTTGCATGAATAAACAATATTGCTTCTTCAAAAATAATAAAATATGGATTTTGCATAGGGTCCTAAAGAGTAACTCTGCTCTGTTTAGTTAAGATCGATCCAAATGAGTAAGATTGCATAGAAAACGTCATAGATACATACATGTAAATAAAATTGAATGTACAAGTTGAGTTGTGACCCGAAAGGCTAATTGCTGTCGGCAGGTTAATTAATTCCACAAGATTAAACAAATTACCTTCATTAATACTAATATCCACATTAAATTGCAGAATATATTAATTTTATAAAATATTACCGGTTAATAAATCTGAGGTCGTTTAGTCAACCCGCACCTTAACGGAAATGTTAATCAAGTGATAGGATCAGTAATTACCCGCTTTAAAAATATTTTTTTTGATCCCGTTTAATTTTATATACCAACAAAAAATGTTTTCAAAGTGTAAAATGTGCATAATTTTTAATGCACAAAACGCAAACATTTATTTGTTAGGAATAATTTTTTGAATAGGATTTTTATTTATCTTATGCATGTTATAATATTATAATTTTACACATAATCTAAACAGGGAGAGGGTGAGATGTATTGTAGCTGGTAGGGAGAGGTTAATACATTTTGTAAATGAAGATTGAATGTGAATTGTGAAGTTTTTTCACAGTTTTTGTTTAAGGATTTCAATGGTTTACAAACTTGTTCATTATCGATCTTTTATAAAGTATCAAGTGTGGAAGTATATTATAAGAATAATCGGAATCAATTATACGTTTGGCGTATTCCGTAAAGTCTTTTTTTTTTTAATATTTTTAAATTTTAGGCAATAACGATGCTCTTTATTCTCGTTTTTAGGTTTCTTTTGGTTTGGCTTGCGTATTTGCTGTCACATGTTTGTATTCATCTGCGGCGTAGCGAGGAAGCCGCGTTAGCATTAAAATAATGACATCAAGGATGGTGAGGGTGAAGGTGCGATATGGAAGCTTTTCTTTGTTAAACGACACTGAATTTGCGAAGGTTCCCATGTTATTCAATGCTGAAAGTTATTTTACTATTTACTTTTACTATTTACACACACATATATATATATATATATAAATATATATATATATATATATATATGTGTATATATATACATATGTATATACCTATATTTTGGCCACCATTTACTTTTACTATATATATATTATGGGAACAGCGCTATCTAGAGTAACGTAGCGTCTTGATATCATTAGTGATGGTCGTTATTAAATAGAGAATTATGCTATTTTACTTCTTATATCATTATTATATCATACTTCTTCATTATTTGACCAACATAACATATGACAAGCAATATTTAAATTTTATTGAATATGTTCTCCGTACAGCATTTTTTCTTAAAGCTTAGAAAGAGTTAGAGTAACGGTACCAGAAAGCAATACTATAAGGCTTCTGTATGTTTACTTATTAACGTAACATCTATAATACATGCATTAATGTAGTGCAGAAACAATTAAATAACCACTAACTGCGTTCCGTGTTGCATGTGGCAGAAACACATAAATTAGGGATTAATGTTAACACCTTCGTATTATGACGGTGTTAATATTAAAATGATAATAAACGCATCATTCAGATTGTTAATGTAGATGTAAATTTAACACATAAGCTTTCCAAAATGTGCTTTCTGAGAAAAACGCATTTTAAATATTATTTTTATATGTAGTGGTACACAAGGAATACGCTTGAAAATTGTTTAAATTTTTTTAAATTCCCCAGATACTATTTTTTTATATTCATAATTTTTTGTTTAGTATGTTGTACTGCCTCGTTACAGGTCTTCCAGAAATTGGGTTGATGAGATCAAGGCTACAGCAGGTGGCGCGTGGACCAGAATAGCAAAAGATAGGGAGGAATGGAAGAAATTGGAGGAGGCCTTTGCCAAAAGGCATACAGACGGAACTGCCATGGTGTGACAGCCTAACTGATCACAAACATGTTGATGTCTGAATAAGGACAATTATTATTATTATGTTATACTACATACTTATCATGACCAGTCTTCTTCTTCTTCTTCTTCTCTTGAGAGATCCTTGATCTGTTTGACAGGTTAGTCCTGGTCTTGTGACGAGGACGATCATTTTAAGTGATTCTATTTTTTTTGTTCTTATGTTTTTAAATGAATATTCGTGCACTCTATTTAAACAAAAATATATCAAATAATTCAAATAAACCACTTTTAATTATTAAAAAATAATGGTATATCATACAAAGATGATCTTTTGGTAGGATGGGTATACAAAAATATGACTTTCTTTAGAAACGTTTTTTTTTTTGAAAAGTTGATAGACAGTATCGCACTCGGGGTGCGATATAGTAATATTAATATTTAGAGATATTCGGTATTTAAAGATTATTTTTAATCCGATTTTTTTTAATGAAATGGATATAGTTAGTCAATAAATGGTTCAGGTGGTAGTAGACATATTTACTTTACTTTATTTATTTACTAGATTTACTACCCGGCTTTAGCTGAGACTGGATTCCTGCATATCTTATGACGTTTTCCACTAACAAAGGCTAAAAAATGATAGATTGATTCAAAAATTGAATATTTAAAAAAATAATCGAAACAATTTAGTAGTTATCAACGCTATTTTATAGGAATATTATTTCTTGGAAAAAATGTGGAGTCTTGACTTTTTCTTAGGCTGATTATATCGTGTTAGAGCACATTTCCTCAGGTTTTACTGCTTCACACAAATAAACTTTTTGCTTTACAATTAAGATTAATTGTTTTTATTGGGAGATTGCATTTATTTTACACAAAACAGTTGTATATAAGAAATTTATTTATTTATTTTATATAGGTAAGTTAAATTAAAGGACGCACAATGTTAACCCTGATGAAGATATTGTCATTTAAACAAAGTTTGTTATTTTTCTCAAATTAATAATTATGTACAAACAAAAAGTTAACGTTATTAATATAAAAAGCAATTTGAGATCAATAATTGATTAGACTACGTAAAATTGATCATCAATTATTGATAAATTTTACAGTCTAAGCGGGAAGAGAAATAAGTTTATATGTATTATAAATAAATACAAAATATTTTTCATTTCGCAAAGATTTCTTGGGTACCGGATAAATAAAATAATTCAATAGGAATTTTGCAGGTTCTATTTAAAATGAAACCTGCAAAGGACATTCGAAATAAGATGTTCGCAGTTCGTTTCGCGGAAACAATTCGAAGAGGCATATTATTCAAATGTTCCGCAATATGTCGCAATACTGGACGGAGATGTAATATTTTACTGCAGTTTTGTAAAATGCTTTTATCTTTACATTTTTAAAATTAAATTAAAAAAATATTTTCTGTACAAAACAAAATACTGTCAAATTACTCCTTCATCCATAACTAAAATATGCTTAGTATCCTTTCAATGTTCTTATAGGTATATTATTCCCTTTAAAATTTTGTATATATTTATTTAATATTTTGTATTTATATTTTTTACAAGCTATTTCTATTTATATATTTTTAACGGTATTCGGGAGCTTTATGTAAAACATACTAATAAATCAAATTTCATAGAGATGAAGCTTTTTTTTATATGAAAAATAATTAAGGTATTCATCATTTTAAAATCTATTTAAAGTATACCAACTTTTATAATGTTTTATGAGTTTTTTCTACACTTTTGTCTTTTTTTTATTTTTGTTTCCTCTGAAATTTCATTAAAAAACTTTATTATGCTGTACATCATACCATGCGGCAGTCTCATTTTCTATTTCTTCTTTTTGATTAATATTGTTGCTCATGTTTATTTGCATTACTCTTTCTACTGAGTTCTCTGATATCTACTTTAATACTTGGTTAAAAAATAAGGACTTATGCACTTTTTTTATTTTTTAACTAACAAACGCATATTTTATTAAAAAAATTAAATGTGAAAAAGTAATTCACATTCTTAACAGTCGTGGGTTAATTAATACGTATAATCTTAAAAATGAAACTAAGTAAAAATTTACGAGAATCCAGAGAATTTATTTTGTAAGATGCCATTTCTACAGCAGTTTAAGAAGTATAATTAACTGGGATATCTGAAGACAATTGTTTTAAAAAAAATAATCAAATTTTTTATGCAATTAATAATTTTTAAAATAATGTTTAAGAGAAATAGCAATTGGGTATCATGTAAGTCAACTGTTATTGCGCTTAACAATAGTGTCATATTGTGCCTTTTGACAAAAAAAAATTCGTGGGTGTACTCATGTACATGCGGTAGAATTTAATTATAAAAACCAAAATAAAGATAAATGAATGACGCTTAAAGTATTGAATTGTAAAATTATTTTATTGAGTTTCATGAAAATAATTAAATTAAAACTCATGCTTACAGAAATGTATGTAATATTTAAAATAATTGGAGCAAACAAAAACTTTCACAAGAAATCAATTTGGCATCGTTAGTAGTGATGGGTCCGCTCTGTACTCACTACTACAATGTAGTACTACACTACATTGAAGTGCACACTTCGCACATTTTGAAGTGTTGTGCCCACTACAAACTACAAACACCAAAGTTATTGAAAGTATAAACTTCAAATAGTACACTTCATTTCAAAGCGAACACTACAAAGTACGTACACTTCAAAGTTATCGAAAGTATGAGAAATATACTTGAAGTGCATTTTTTACGTGAAATTTTTGGGTTACTACATTACATTATTTCCATTACTTACTTCATTACATTATTTCCATTACTTATTTACATTACTTCATTACTTCATTAATACTACAAATATTTCATTTCATTACTTCACTTCATTAATACTACATACTTCATTACATTACTTTACTTCATTAATACTACAATTTCTTCATTACTTCACTTCATTTCGTAGTACTACAATTACTTCACTTCAAGTAGTTTTTACTACAATTGTAGTGTACACTTTGTAGTCTTCAAACTAGTGAACGTGTGTGTGTTGTAGTCTTTATTTTGAAATGTAGTTTTTCCATTCGCTAATCGTTAGTGCCGCTTTTCCGCTACATGCTGCAAACACAACTTCCGTTAAATAAAAAAATTACCCTTAATGCGCCAAAATATGTATAGCTTTAACAAACATATATTTAGAGCTATTTAAAGTATCCGTGTTTACATCACCCCCGGCAATGGGTCTTATAATAAATCAGCCAGACACCAAATAAGTTTGGAGACCAAACAAGGCAGAATGTCCCGAAAAATCCTACACAGAAAAATTTACCGAGCTGAGATCGAAAGCAGTGTATAATATGACTGCAACATGGATGTTTAAGTTTTGTTTTAAGATTAATGTATTTTCTTTTAAATATTTATTGTTTTCGATTTCGTCTCCATCCCAAACAGGAAGTTTATTGTGTACTTGGTCGGCCAAAATAACAACACAATATTGGTTTTTGTAACGAATTGACTGAGAAAATTGCCTAAATATTTTCATAAATGATTTTCTCCGTGGAAAATTGTACCTTTTACCAGATTAAAAACTTGTATGTAGGAATTTAAAAAAAAATTATAATTTTGGATGGATTTAATTCAAATGATAATATACGTATTATTTTTTGAAAAAAAACAATGATCAAAATCTATAAACGAGGTTTTTCTGATACGAATGTGAGAGAATTCATCAATTTATTTTCGTTATTTTTTCTTCCATCAAGATTTACACAAAAAATACTTTTTTATATTTAAACAAAATGAAAAATTAATTTTACTTTTAATTTCAGATTAAACGAGTGTTAAAAATATGTACGCAAGTGAAGATATTTCTCAAAACTGGAAAAATTTTGGTTATTTTCTTAACAGAATGCCCAGATTAAAAACAAGATTTCAGAACCGTAAAATATATGGCATAACAGGAATCAAAAAGTGGTACAGAAAAACTGTGGTGCTCTGACTTCGTGATACTTATTAAAGCCTTTTCCGACTGGCATTTATAGATCAACGCGGCTATTTTCAGCTCGCAAATTTATCGTTATATTTTATATTATATTACTTTTTGCGATATGAGATATGGAAGCTTCTTCTTCTTCTTCCTCAGTCTTCTTTCCTCCACTGCTAGATATAGGCCTCTTTTATTTTCCTTCACTCATTTCTGTTTCTCCTCCTTCGCATCCAGGTTCATCCTGCTTGCTGGACTATGTCATCAGACCACCTTTTGTAAGGCTTTACGACGCTTCTACTTTTCGTCCAGGGCCTCCACTGTAGGATTATGGGTGTCCATCTAGTATCCTCCTGTCGAGCCATATGTCCAGCCCACTGCCATTTTAATTTCGCGATACGGTCCATAATATTGGAAACTTTTGTTTGGCGTCTTATTTCTTATCTTGAAAGCTCACGCGGAGTATCTGCCGTTCCATGGCCCGCTGTGTACACTTTAATTTGTTTATGTTTTTTGCTGTTATTCTAGGCCATATGTCAACATTGGTAGGATACATGTATCTATTTTTTTTCAGGCATACTAAGATTTCAGGCATATGGAAGCATATTTTATTACGTGAAAATCGTTAATCGTAGATCTTACGCACAACAACCGTTCACACGACCGTAAATTTGCGATATTTATATTACTGTAATATCTGTTACCAATTCTATTTTATTTGCTTGTTCACCACTTGTAATGTACATGTCTATCGCAGTGCAGGACGTTTCAATTCGTACATGAATGCATTGGATTGATACATTAAGTATGCAGGTTGCTGGAGCAGGCCAAAAATACTTGTGTAATAAGTTATGTAATGTTTTTTAATATATTTTGTACCTTGTATTATGTTGTCTAGTGTCTTAATCAGAAAATAAAGAAATAAAAATATCTAATTTGCATTAAAAAAATAAGACCCAAAATTTTCGGTTAAATATAACTATATAATACTTCTAAGTATAACGTTTTAATTAATGAGTGGGGCTATATTATAAAAATATATTTTTACTTTAAGTCTCGGGTTTAACCAATTTTTTTTTAAATGTGTATTTTTTAGGAGATTCATACATGCAAGTTTTCACACATAAACTGCAGTTTAAATGTGTCTTATACATACACAAGAGGGAGGGGGCATTCTTCCGCTGAGACCTATTCCTCTCTCTTAATGAACTAGTTCAGTTCATCTCTACTTATTTTATGTTTTGTAGTTAAGACTCAATTTAAATTAATAATTTATGATGACATCAATTTTTTACTAGCGTTTTGCCGGTGGAATTTAGGAGATTATAGAATTATTAATATATACAATAATTGAAATTTCGGGCGAAGCAGGGCAGTAAAGCTAATAATAAAATAAAATATATTGTACTGAAAATATTTCAACATGCCCAAAATTAGAAAAACTTTTTCTATTTAGTCATAGCTATTTTTTATGTTGAATAATTGAAAAATTATCTCTGCTCGTCTAACGACAAGCGTATCAATAAATCAAAAAAAAATCGTAGCTTTTTAAGCTCTCTATAAAAATGCTTATCATTTGGGTAGGAATTAATGTACATGTTTTATACGATTCGCCTCTTTTTACTACGGATCTTCGTTTTTCTTTGCATTTGTTGAGTTGCTCGATGAGACGCGATCCTAACATTACAGTGTTAAAATGAATGGCCAAGATGTAACGTTGACTTACGCCCCGATACTTAGCTGATTTCTCGAGGGGTTTCCGGAGCTGCGATTGCATAATGAGAAATTCAATTTTGTTTTTCCACTTCCTCATGAAATAACATGAGCTAGTACTTGTCGGTAGAGAAAAGATTAAACTCAAATTTATGTGAGACTTCCCGATACGAATTTTATATTGCTACCTCCTACCAGATATGAAAAATCGGAATAATCCCTATGTATTGTATAATGCGACGAAATAACGAATTACTTAATTGTTATTAGTAAGATTCAAGATTTATATTATGGTCATTTGACATAATTAGGTATTAAAACGTCAGATATTTTATGCGATCATTACGGATGTGTTGAGATTCGATTCTCGACGTTTCATCACATGGAGTTGTATCACAGCATTATCAAATATCAACACATACATACGGTTCGTTTAAAATATCCATCAATTCAATACCAAAATAGCTGTTCGTATATCAAAGTTTCATTTTTCAAACAGAGATGCACATATGAAATACACGTCACACCAAAATTCTTACTATTTTCAAACTAAGCCAAAGTCCTGTGCTAAACCATCATCATTTTGGTTCTACAAGCCCTGGTGGGTCTTGGCTTCCTCAAGAGTCTTCCTCCACTTATCTCGGTCGTTTGCCAGCTCTCTCTAGTTCTGAATCATCAGGGCAGATATGTAGTTTAAATAAATCGCAACTTCAAACAGTGAATATTACTTGGACCCTGTGTTAACTTGCTCATATTATGTAGCTTAACTGAAAATTTATTAAGACTGTTGTTGGTCTGGACCTTTATACCCAAACTCGAGGCACACGAAACTATTATCTGCGGATCTAAACTACCAACAGAGCTATACTGTACGCGCGGCAGTATATAGATTCTGAACGAACACCTGAGATGTTAAGTCAAGAGATTTATGGAAGGGGCCAACTGGTCCGGTGGTTACAGAGAGAATGTGTAAACACTCTCCTTTATCCATGGCCAGGGGCCAGCCCTTGGTGGCCCTCAGGCGGAGAATAGTGGTGAGGCATCGCCTGGCGTTTTTTGGGGAAGCGGTTATCATGCCGTTGGTCGTCGCGGGCCGTGTAGCTTAAAGGTGTCGCTAGTGTGTCCCTTTGCATGCAACTGCCACAAAACCATCACACACGCGACTCATGTTGAACACCTACTAAACACGAAAGAATTCTTCCGGATCGATGGGAATTCTTCTCTCATTACAACCGACTTGTTAAAATGTCAAGATATACTTGCCCAGCTAACTCGACAAAGAAGTCAAGGGATGGTAGTGCTCTCGGTGTGACTATGATAATAGGCTTCCGAGCCCCATGGGCTGCTTTTGAAGAAAAATAAAAGTATTCCTACAAAAGTAAAGCATTCCTTTCCAATTCCTAAAAGTAAAGCAAGAAAACATTTGTGGACAAAATTCTGTGGTGGCAACGATAAAATTCATTAAAGAAAAATAAAATATCGTAAAGGTAAAATAAAAATCTTGATTGGCTTAGCAAATTTAAGAAAAACGCCGGGTTAAATATTAATATTACTATCAATTAAGCTTGATGGAATATTTAAGTTTTTAATATAGCATGAAAGTTGGGATTTCATCATATAAAATATATAATAACCGAAATTTATTAATTTTCAACGTAAACGGAATCTGAACACAATTTTTTTTTGAATTCTGTTTAAATATTTCTCAGGCTTCATGGGTGAGGTAACTTTTAAAAAGTGGCACCAAATTTATTTAAAAATTTCAAACTGTCTTGAAAAAGCAGTAAAAAAGTTTTATTATTTAATCTAAAGCCAGTGTTATTAATATAAATGGCTTATATGTTATATGTGGCTTATATATTATATGTTATTAATATAAATAACACTGGCTTATGATTAGTTTATTTTCGTTATTTTTAATTGACTTTTGATGAAGATTACATTTTAAATTTTGTTGTACAATGGAAAAATTAAGTACCGCTCTATAATTGTCGGTCTCGTACATATATAAATAAAAAATTACTTACTTACTATCATGTCGTTTCTCCGCGGGGGTAGACAGAGGGAATAGAGCGCCACACTCTTCGTTCCTGACACACAACTCTCGCCTTATCCACATTCATACATCTTCGCGTACAAGCTCGACGATTGTTGAGACTCTTAACAGGACCATCTTCAAGCATCGGGTTAATCTGATCATGCTTCGTCTTCCGTAGTTGTTCTCTCTTTCTGATGCCGTCAACACTTGCGTCATATATTTTTCTTACCATTCTCTCCTCATTCATTCGTTCAACATGCCTTATCCATTTGAGTGACCCTTTTTTCTTTCTATCAGTTTAACTATCAATAGAGATGGTCTATCAACAAAGATCATCTTTACATTGTTTACTAACATCTTCATTCTTAATATTATCATAAATGGACTTGCCACACACATGTACAAATAATATCATCTCTACCGTATTCAGTCTACTTTCATTTCTCTTCTACCAGCTCCAGGCTTCACTTCCGTACATCAATGTTGGTACTATAATCCGGTTGTGTACTGCTAGTCTTCGTTAGACATTTTTATATAATAAATAATTTCTTTTAAGGTTTGTTGAAATAAACCACATCATCGAACAGTGAATAAATCTTACACCTTATGCTTACCTGCTATATCTTTTAAGCTTTGCTGAACAGATTAATTCAGATATGCGACCACACACACACTGAACAAGAAAGAATTCTCCTAGTCAGGTGGGAATTCTCTCCTTTCAAAACCGCGTCAAGAGATCTTCCATCTACCGATTCGGTAAATTAATCACGACCACAACCCAAATTATTGAAAATATTTTCATAATTTCATTTTAATTACTGATATTTTTATTTGAAAGCCAGTCAAGTTGTTATAGTTGAGGAATTTTGAGGACTTCTGAGATGCTCTTCGGAAGAACTTAGATTAGACTCAAATTATTTATCAAATTGCACATCGACACTTAGACAGCATCGAATGCAATTCTAGCCCTTAAGACTCCTGGGAGGAGTCACACTGGGTAGCTCGGCTGGTGGGTTCAACGCGGACCTTTACTTTTTGTCATTCCCGTCTCTATCTATCTTTTGAACTTGGAGTAGGATTTTATCTCTATATCCAATAAGGCTTTCGGGAATTGAGTTGAGGTAGACATTATAGCGAGGGAGGGTAATTGATATTTTCCGTCGGACCTTCTAGAACACTGGATGTTTTCACTGTGCACTCAACTTTCTGCTTTTTTGGAAGGGATTTTAACTTAAATTCAGAATTTACGGTGCAACACCACCGAGAGCCTAAAATTAAGGTAGAAAATGGAACAGTTTTTTTACTCTGATATTTTTTGGCACTTAGTAAGGTGCATATTTAGCTATAATTTTATTGTACCTACGAATTTATCTAATACAGAAATTAAAGTAAGCAATATACTTATTTATAAATTAATTATCTTACATGTAGCATAAATATCCGATTTGAAAAAAGCACTTTTTTCTAAAAATAGGAGCAGTTAATAAAATTCTCTTCTGACCTCCTTTTTTGTTTCCGTAAAATCTGCACCAGTGAAATTGCATTTCAGTCATGATAGAGAAGCTCCACGAAAATGATCATGATGTGGATTTTTTTTTCAAAAAATTTTCAATTAATTAAAAATAATTTATCACCTCATTGTAAAAAAAAAAATATTTTCATGGCACAAGTGTTTACCTTATTTTGAAAATAGTAAAAATATTGATGCGAAACGCATTCCGTACTATCTCTTTTAAAAATAATAATTAAATTTATTTCATAATTGGAATTTTTTGATAATAAACTAATACTATACTCCTACGGAACTGCTTTAAACTAAATAAATGGCAATTTTGCTATTTTTTCAACTGATCATGCGTGGAGAAGATATTAAGCTAAGTTGTCTGAAAATTAAGAAAAAAAAAAGGTAATTTAAATTTTTTAAAGCGTATAAATGATTTCTCTATTATATTCAAGAACATTCTTATTGTGAAGTTGCGATTTTTTCAGAACGAAGTTCTGTGAAATTTAAAACCAAACTAATTTTTTTTTTTTTTTTAAATAGAGATGTGAACACGGAATACGTGTCACATTAATATTTTTACTATTTTCAAACTAAGCTAAACGCTTGTGCTATGAAAATAGGACTAACTTGCTAGTCTGGAGTGAGGTTCGAACCCGCGACCTTTGGATCACGAGGCGAGTGTCCTAACCACAAGACCAACAAGCTACTCTTAATTACTTATTACTAATTAATCAATTAGAAAGACATACAGAAAAACTAAATCCACGAAAAAATATTTGGCTGCTACCGGGATTCGAACGATTCGTGAATTTTTTTTCTGTATGACTTTCTAATTGATTAATTAATTTAGCTTTTTATTATAGTCTCTTCTTTATTCACAAATTTAGGTTCTTATTTAGCACATTATGTTCATCGTTTTTTAATTAACCTATATATTATAAAAGTATTGTGCATAATCGCATCAGTGTATTAAATTATAGAAATTTATATGAAACGGACTCTACGTTCTATAAAATAGTATTGTATTATTTTTCTCTTCTTTCACAATCTTTTTCCTGCTTGTACATTTTCCCACAATTGCTTTTTTTCTACGCCTATATTCAAGTTGGTATTCAATTAGAAATTATTCATAATTTACCTATTACATATAGATTTGCCAAACCATCGCCGGAGTGTCCTCATTTCTATTGCATTCAGTACTTAGTTTCATTATTTCTTAGAAAATTTCAGACTTTATAGATGTGATAGTGACAGAACGCTTATCTTGCTTTCGAAGGAGATTTTACAATAGCAAAAGCTTCATTCGAAGGACTATTCAATTTATTCTCATAAGTTTTCTCCTTTGTTTATTTCTGTTGCTATCAAACGATTTTTCAAAGTAGACAAAAATTTATTCCAAACATACCCTCATGTGACATCCCAAGTGCACGACTACCACCTTCCCAAAAAAAAAAGTTTTATTATTAGTTCCTCGCTATAATGTCTATTATCTTTGTGTGACTAAATATTTTTATTTTATACTAGCTGTGCCCGCGCGACTTCGCACACGTTGATTTTTAGTACACTGTTTGGATCGTCAAAGAATTTTCGCGAACCTTCTAGAACATTTTCCAGAACATTCAAGAAATTTATAGAATGTACAGGAACCTTCTAGACATACCGACACATTCCGCCACTCAGTTTAGAACCTTATTGAACTTTCGGGAATTTTCTAGAACCTTCTCCTTTCAGAACTTTCCAGAGCAGGTTTTTCCGGAACCTTCTAGACTCACCGACACAGTCGGCGCGCCTATTTTGAAACAATCTGAAGCATTCGCGGCCTTTCCACAACAAAACAATGTGCTAGAAAGCACATTTTCGTCACCCACTCCCACCCACGCGCAGCCACCCCCACCAAACACGCACATTTTTGATGTGCCACCAAGGGCTATCCACCACCATAACCACCGGTGGGTGGTT
Source organism: Agrypnia vestita (assembly GCA_016648135.1). NCBI lineage: Eukaryota > Metazoa > Arthropoda > Insecta > Trichoptera > Phryganeidae > Agrypnia > Agrypnia vestita. The sequence goes on along the minus strand of JADDOH010003359.1, from coordinate 211,755 downwards.
GTGGCTGGTTGTGGAGAAAACTTGGCGGATAGGGTAACACGGGTTTCTTTTTATATATATATATATATATATATATATTGATTTACATTTGATACAAGTGTATATGTGCGTCTATCAGAAATACAGGAATGCCTTGAGTATTTTATTGTACCTTTTCACTGATAATATTATGTATTATATTTTTATTGTAAAAATCTTTGTACCATATATATTGATATAAACATTAAAATCAATTAATATTTAAATAAAAGATTGTATAATTATCTGAAAACGATGAAAAAACATCTACAAAATACAATCTACGAGAAGAACAAGCAGAAATCTATCTACACTTTATAAGTCCACTTTATTATCCCTATCGTAGACAGTACTTATTATAACATTTGCAATTGATCGAGCGCAAATAGACAAGTGATAGACTAACAGAGCAAATAAAGACTACCTACCTATTTATGGAATATTTTAGCTGTGAAACAGTGCGAATTATGAAATCGTGCTTTAGATAATGTTTGTGACCAGTGACTTCCTGCATTAAATAAAAGTTTAACGTTTTATTGGTGTTTCATATGGATTTCACTGCCGTGAATCCATGAAATTGGTTAGTTTAACCAACTAACTAACGAACTAACCTTCACGCTGTTTCCCCGCAGGGGTAGGCAGAGAGGATTGAACGCCGCACTCTTCTATCCCGGCACACCACTTTTGCTTCGGCCACATTCATACATCTTCTCATACAAGTTCTACGGCTGTTGCGGCTTTTAACGGGGCCGTCCTCAAACGTTTGTTGTATCTGATCGTGCCAGGTCTTTCGCGGACGCCCTCTATTTCTGTTGCCTTCAACACTAGCCTCATAGTTTATAATTAAAAAAATACCGTTTTAAAAAAGTTTTTATGTTTCCTTCTGTAAAGATGCATAAATCAATTTCAATTTCAATTCAATTAATTCAATTTATTTAATAATATGTACATTACAAACTAAGTGTTCAAGGCATACATATTATGGAAGTATATATCAAAATAAAAATATTTAATAAATTAAGAATAACATAAAATCTGGTCAAAGGTGTAGGAGAATACCGCTTCGGAAAACCCCCTCAGACACATGGAATATATCAATACCCAAAGCGGTTTTGTTCAACAGGCATAACCATCGGCAGGTTGGTCCTGTATATTAGAATGTGAAACAATCTATGCTGACGATGTCTAATGTAGTTATCAGGAACATACAAACCAATGCTCTGCATAATTTCAGGATTATCGATCATACCGCGCAACAATCGATAAAAATGTGTAATCAAATACACATTCCTTCTAGTCTCTAGACTATTGAAGCCAAGCATTAATTTAAGCACTAAGCAATAATGATCATTTGATATATTCATATAAAAATATCAAAAGTAAAAAACATTCAGTATATTTTGAGTTTGTTCAAATCTTTCAGAACAGTGCTGGATTTATGTCAATCAATTAACGTATATTATAGATATCTCACAGAGACGAAACTGTATTTCTTATGGGAAAGAAGGTATAGAAGTCATTTGGGTGTACATAGGACTTATGACCTATCTTATGGTTGGCTTAAGTGATCACTTTACACAATGTAACATTCGCCATTTCCACCCATGATAGAATATACCATGCTTATTCATTTTTTGGAAGTTGTATATATGTTCAAATTGCGTGGAAAGCTTTCACATATGAGTTGTAACCGCTTTTCCATGCGGCCTGTACAAAGCCATTTTCATTTCCCTAAATCCCCACAGATGTTGCTAATGATTTAGTAGTACAGGCCGCATGGAAAGGCGGTTACAACTCATATGTGAAAGCTTTCCACGCAATTTGAACATATATACAACTTCCAAAAAATGAATAAGCATGGTATATTCTATCATGGGTGGAAATGGCGAATGTTACATTGTGTAAAGTGATCACTTAAGCCAATCATTAAGATAGGTCATAAGTCTTATGTACACCCAAATGACTTCTATACCTACTTTCCCATAAGAAATACAGTTTCGTCTCTGTGAGATATCTATAATATACGTTAATTAAGTAAATAACATATTAAAGAACCTACGTAAAATACCTGCCATCTTCCCCGCTGCCATATTTGGAATTAGTTCTAAAAATACTAGAGGAACGGCAATTTATCCAGGGAAAACTAACAATCAAACAGCAAACGCCCCTGTTGACGCGTTCGTTAAGGTAATTAGATCCCGCTGCCGCCCGTCAGAGATTATCACAGCCCTGGTCGGGGCAGCTTATGCCGCCCTGTTTTGTGCAGCCCTGTAGATGAACTGGTGACTGGTGAAGCCATGCTTCAACGCTATTGGATTAGGAAGTCACAGGGTGTGAGGAAATCATCGTTCGTGTTAGCGGGCTCAATCAATAAACGTCAGCACGGATGTGTTAAGTTCACCGTGTCGCGGTAACAATTAATGTATCGGTACAGGGTGTACTGACGGATCAAAATAGGCTTATTATTTTTATACAATTTGTTTAATTAACTACCAAAAATGAAAAAAATTATAGTTTTTAAGATAAATAATTAAAAAAGACATGTACTATTTTTATTTTATTTGTTTATGTATTTATTCCAGTAAGTAAGTTTTAGTGCAGTTTCACATATTATTAATAATATAAGCTCTTCTTCTTCTTCCTTTTAATAAACCTATGTGGTCTGTTCTTCAGAGGATAGCGCCTCCTGTGAGGTGCACTCCCAGATATCCCAGAAGCTGTTTATTTGGTGCGATATGAGGATATCTGGAGCTGTCCATTCTCTTTAAATGACCATACCAGTCCATTTTTACTCCCTTTCTTTTAACTCGTAGCGTCTGCTTGCTTGTCTGTCGAAAAAACTTTGATCGATTTTTAACCCTTTTTCCGTGATTCAATTGAGCTGAAACTTTGCAGGCAGACTCGTGGCGACGATTTAAATGATCTATCAAATTTTTGTTTTAAAAAATAATAATTATAGATTTTTCGAATTTTTTTATTACTCCCTTTCGGAGAGTCGCCCGACTCAAGCCCAACGCGTGGGGTAAGCGCCAAACCTGTTTCAACTAGTAAATGAGAAAGGGAGTATAATAAAAACTTGTTTATGGGTTCGTTTTTTAACTCTCTACTTCATCGTACAATGTAATCAGCCTTACATATTTCTCTTACTCTGGTGTTCTTCACGCGATCCCTCAGCATCTTGCTTACTATTATCCTCAGTGCCTTCATCTTGGAAGTTCTCAATGTTTGTTTAGTCCTGATTATGTCTGCCCTTGCTTCAATGCTGTATGTCATTATTGGTCATAAATATGCTTCGTAGATTCTCATCTTGCTCGTGATGGAACTATCCTTATTCTTCCAAATTGTGGATTTCAGAGCACCAGAGATAGCCGCTTACCATTTTTACTACGTTAATAATTTCAGTCTTATGTAGACATGTAGTTTTTTTTAAATAATTATGTGCTATTCTATTTTAAAATTGCTATCAATTTTAAATTATTCAAAAAATCCCAAAAATATTTTATTTATTATCGTCAGGTAGCGCCAGGATAATTCTATAATATCCTTGGTACTATACAAGTAGGTTTTTGCATAAATAACGAGTAGAAAATGTTAGAACACCTTTGTCCTCATATCAAAAGTAAAGGAGATAGGAGACCACGAAGCTGCTTTTTTTATAAATATTTCTAATTATTTTTCTTTATAACGTTGTAATGACACGAACATAACTTATATCCAATATTATAAAACCATTTACTTGAATACAAGTCAAATAAAATTTATTTACCTGAGAAGTATTATAGAATAGCTCCCTTACACCTAAGTATCTTAAGAATATTCTTATTCATTGTAAATTTTCCTAAAAGCCTTGATTTTCACTGTATGTACTTTCGTACCAAATAAATATTAAATATCGATCTAAGGTAGTAAAATGATAAAAAAAATTATAGCTACCTCGGAATAGGTACTTCTATTTATCTAGCTAGGAAGGTAGTGGCCGAGAGGCTGGCTTTATATTACGCTTTATTTATATGTACTATGTGTAATAGTGTATATGTATCAAGCAATTAAATGTCTTTTGTCCAATAAACGCCGATTTATTGATAATGAAATGAAATTAAATCATAATATAATTACGACTGATATATAATATTCCTTTGTAGCCGTTGGTAATGAGATATCAATTTTTTATTAACGTTTTAAAAGTAATGTTTTTGTCACGGGACGTGGCTTTGGGAGGAAAATGAAACCATTATATCACGTGTTGTAATATCACGAATCACTAATCACTCTGGTTCGCTCGGTTGTATCGCGGAGATGTCGCCTTGTTGAATTCAAAAACTGAATTGCTCAAGCCGCATCTGTTAAACTCCTCATATATCAAAATTCCCCCGAACGATTCATTCTAGAGCTAACGAGAAACTTGTAGAAATTTCTAGATTCTTCTGTCCTACGAAGGTCGTAAAAGCCTCTAAAGTGATAGGGTGGTCACGAATGAGTGACCCGGATTGCGTGCGTAACAGTCTGCTGTCACGGTTGACTGTTGCGCACGCAGTGATGTTTATTTTCAACACTTTTAATAGGTACATAGCCTGGCTACATTATTTTTATATGTATATGCTGAAATTGTAAGTATTTATGTGAAAACACGATTTTACGTTTGGATCGTTTACACGCCCATTGGACCACACAACTCATAACCGTCAAAAACGAAATTGAGATATGAGATTACGTCAAGATGCCCGACGACATTTCGCAAATCCCGTGACTAATACCCGTTCCGACGTTGGAAGCAGAATAGGACCCGCGCTCGCAGAATGCTTGTTCAATACGGGAATAAATTGAAAATCAATATATTATGGCATCCCTGACGCCGGGGTAACGCGCTGGGGGCCCGCGGAGCCGGAACACGTCCCGCCGACCAGGGCGAGCTGAGCCAATTTATCAGGAAGTGACGAATGTGATTTAAAGCTGGATTCTCGGTCCGGTTATCCGGTGGGAAGAAATCGGACATGTCCGGACGTGAAATCTGCGATGCATACGTCTGATGACTCCCCCAGTCGGGTGGAAATAACTCACGATTCAATAAACATTGGTCGTTAATTAAATAGGTGTGTACCGTGAGTCAAAGAGCAATGTAATAAATTACACCAAAATGTGAGATTTTTAAAAATTATTAATTTTTCTGAATTTGCCAATCATTTTGTAGAAAATAATCACTGTTTTAATAAAACACTGGAGTAACTCTCTTTAATATTTTTAATCAATAATAAATTAATAATAATAAATAATTTGGAGGCCCTAAAATGAAAAAGTTTTTTATTAATAATGAATCAATAATTAGAAGAATCTATCCTTATCTTATTTTTAAATTAATTATTTATTCACATTCAGTATAAAAATTTTGGTTATGCTATGCCTGTCTCACTAGAAGAATCTGTGTTGAGACAGGCATTGCTTACAAATTAGTTGTTTAATTTAGATTCTCTTTAATGTTGTTAAAGTATGAAAAATATAAAAAAGGATATTGATTTTTTTTAAAGTGGATTTGTATACTTATGTACACGCGTTAGCAGTTAGAATTATTTGGCACACAAAAAACACGTATTAAAAGTATATTGAAGCAAAAACTATACAAATGTAATAATATAGGTATACTAATTACCACGACCATAGTGACTTCCTCTGAGATTTCGTAATTGACGTCGATGCCAAAAATCCTTTATTAAAAAGCTGATGCTAAAAATTATAAACACAAACGTAGTTGAACGCAGTCAAATATCGACAATAACATGAAATACAGAAATTTATACGACAAGCTCCATTTTGACATTTCGATTACATACCTTGAATTGGTATTCAATAAACAGTTCTGATTTTCATTTCAGTAACCAATCATTAGTCAGCTTTTGAATTGAGCATCTTTATGATTGGTACTCGATTCAAAATGGATGACAATACATTATTTATATTACTAGAACACTAATTTCAAGTGAATAAATTTTTGACAGTACGCAACAACCATAAAAATATATGATATTCTCATTTCATTCTCTTCGACGGCCAACTTCCTGGCCAACTACTAAAATTTCATGGTCTCGCAATTCCGCTACTTGCTGCGCGTGCGCAACTTTCGTTCGAGTAAAAAAAATATCCTAAATGCGTCAAAAGAATTACAACTTCAAAAAATACAGTAATTATTAAAATCATTAATGTGTTTGGACAAAAAAGAAAAAAAGAAGAAATCAGTAATTATTAGAGTAGTTAATTTGTTTAGGTGGGAGCAATATATGTATGTAATGAATAAATATCATCCTAATTAATTAGTTAATTACATCCCAGTATATATCATACCATTCACCAAATAATTAGTCTCTTCCCCCACCTATTTTTCATCCCTCTCCCCAGCCACCCAGCCACTTTAACATCTGATACTAATTTTATTTTGATCAAAGAAACATCCACATCCAGAAATAAATATTTTATCATATACTCGCATTCAATTATTTTATTTCAAATAAAATAATACTATTCTCGGAGTATTTTTTTGCTTAAAGTACAAACAGTGAGAATTAAATTATTGAAAATATCATATGTACAATTTGTGCTTACTATAGAGAAATGTTTGTAGAGTAACCGTGATGGGTTGTCAAATGCTTGTCATGAGCATTTTTGTAAGCGGTCTGGTGGTCACATTTTATTGACACGTTTCATAATTTCTGTATGCTCTGTCAACAGAATGTTATTTTCCATTTAATAATAAAGTTTTATATATACAGGAGGGCCTAAAAATGTAAACGCACTTTTGTCAAGACTTTTCCGAAGCTGAATTGAATTGCGGTAATGAAGCTGTGTAGTATGACGTTATCTCTGAAGATTTCATCACTCGCGCGAAGGCTTGTTGTACTTCCGTATCATTTTGAAATTTGCCTTTTGAATTAAAATAATTCGTGATGATTTTACTAAGTGATTGGAAAATATTAACAATGTTATTTCAACTAGAGATGATTCATATGTTATATTTTACTACTCTAGTTTCGAGAATATCAGATTCTCTCATTGGCGGGTAATATATTAAACTGATTACCTATTAAAATTAACACTTTATGTATATTATAGATGTCTCACAGAGATGAAACTGTATATTTTTTTATTAAGGGACAGTAAATAAAGAAGTCTTTTTATGGGTGTACATAGGACTTACGACTTATCGTATGGTTGGCTTAAGTATTCTATCATACCATGGTATTCAATCATGGGTGGAAATGTTGAACGTTACATATGTATAAAGTGATCACTTAAGCTAACCGTACGATAGGTCATAAGTCCTATGTACTTCCATAAAAAGACTTCTTTATCTACTCTCCCTTAATAAAAAATATACAGATTCGTCTCTGTGAGACATCTATAATATACCTTAATTGATTATTGAAGTCACTATGACAGCAATCCGGTTCTGTTCTGAAAAAATTTGGGCATACTTAAAATATTCCTAATTAACACTTTATTTAACCTTTTGAAACACACATTGAGTTATATTTAACGTTGATTAATTTAGGTTTATTTAAGTTTAAAATAAAAAATAAACATATTGCACCACAAAGTAATTGCCATATCAATAAGCAATAATATTAGTTAACTCATTTGTTAAGGATGTAATATTATTTAATTAACCTGTATAAATAAAAGGTAAGAATAACTTGGTGGCTAATTAATACTTACCTTGTGTAAAGCAAAATAAGATTTGCGCAAAAGCTCATTCAAGCAGCAGCAGCTTTAGCCGGGATTACTCAAAATAATTACGGGATGAAAATTTATTTCTTGGTCGCCGCTCGGTACACCTGGTGATCTTGGTACAGATGTTGGTGCTGTAAAAGTCCACCCTCCAGCTCTTTATTTTGTTCTACAGGTAAGATATAATTACGGTTTATTCGTGTATTTAGAATTTTTTCGTACAGATACATGCAGACTAGTTTTTATATAAGGATTCAATCGGTAAGTGTCTAACAGAGTATTCTGTAAATATTGAATACAATAGATATTTTTAATAAATTAACCCCACATTACAAACAAAATTGCATTCTTCAACTTTTTAAAAGTTTTCACAGCAATAACAAGCTCACCCAAAGAGTGTCAAGTAGCAGAAATATAACACTTGGTAAATTGCATATCCCTGTGATACATACCATAACTGCTCAGCATCACCACACATTTAGAGGTTTGAAATGGTTTAACGAATTGCCTGTTGAAATGAAGATTGAAAAAAATTATGAGACATTTTAGAAAAACGTTAAAAAATACTTTCAGAGTAAATTAAATCTTTATTTTATTATCTATAATTATGTATCTATACATTTTATTATATAATTCTCTAGAATAATTATATAATATATTTAAAATGCAATCCTCTCCTCTCCTACACACGAGTTTATGTCACTCAAGTAGAAAAGAAATATCCATCATAAATAACTGTCTATCTTTATTGTAAAAAAAAATGTATTTGTAATAAATTTTAAGAAATAAAAAAAATTAAAAAAATGAGAATAAAAAGTGTCGGAAAATCGAAGATGTAATATACAAGACATATGTTTGAACACGGATTATGGAATAAGTTATTTTGAAAGGGATTTGATATAAGTTTATGGAGGGTTCAATGGGCAGTGAATGAAAGTACGCTCTCACATTGTTTTCTTCCGGATACAGGTAGAGTAACTGGTTATTTGAAGGGCGCTACGTCTCACTATGTTTTTCTGGTTAACTTTGTTCCATATCTGAAAGATTTGCGATACACACAAAGATTCTCACAGGTCAAAATAGTCAATTCAAAGCAGTTAGGTGTATGACAATCTCAAAACAGTACTGTGTCAAAGTTGTAGATAAAAGTATTTTGTAAAGCGTGCACTATAGAAAGGTGTGGGAGAAAGTGGGTGTGTTTAGTGATATCTCGACTTTATTTTTAGTGAAATTTAAAATAAATTAAATTTTAATAAATATTATTATTAAGTTCTACGGGTTAAGTATTTTTATGTGTTACAGCTGTTTCGGCTTGTAAGGCCATTATCAATTGATAATGGCCTTACAAGCCGAAACAGCTGTAACACATAAAAATACTTAACCCGTAGAACTTAATAATAATATTTATTAAAATTTAATTTATTTTAAATTTCACTAAAAATAAATATGGAGTTCTACAAATTAAACACAAAAACCATAAATAAAAAATGATATCTCGACGTTCATAAAGATCGACAAATATATAAAACTCAAAAAATAATATAAATTTTTAGTGATTTTATCACACTTTTATATGTCTCCCCTTGCATATAAATGATAGATATACGGTAATATATATTTGTATAAAGAAACCATGATTTATCGGAATATTCATTTAGGATATAATTATTTTCAGTTACATACATGCAATTTTGTGAACCGTATTTTATTATAATTTGATATTACAGTTACTTTGGTAGTGCAACATAATTATTTTAACATTAGAAGGCTTATGTTATTTTGAATGCGTTGTGGCACTTGATGACCAAGTAGACATATACTAAATAGTTCGAAAGAGAAAGCAATAAATGTTTGTCGTGTTAGTCGAAACGACTAACAGTAGCCTTCCAGATATATTCAATATGTTTTAAACATTATAAAATAATGTAATAAAACATTTGATAATATTCTACAATGTTGTAGCAAAAAATTAATAATAAAGAAATAATGATAATAAAATTCTCAATCTCAAAATAAAATTTCTCCATTTAAAAAAAATTAAATACATAATTTTTCCTTAGGAACCGACATTTTAAAGTACTATTATTTTTGACGGGTTACAGCTAGTATGGTATGTAATTGTGATTTAAACTAGAATAAGAAAACTATTAAATTGAGAAATATAACACCCCAGAACAGGTTTCTTTTAGTGGAGAGTGTTAAACTAAAAAAAAACTATAATTGTATTAATAAATCACTTATGTAATGATGTAAAAAATAAATAAATAATCAATAAAATATTTTAAATTGTAAGAAAAATACGATTCTAGATTTTATCCCCAATGAGTATGCATTGGGGTTCCATTGAAGTTGTTTTTATTGCCCTTTTAATTCTATTGCACAAAGGCGACTGCTACCTTTTATATTATGCACTTATCCGATGCAATGGCTTTTTGTTTGGTGAGTGCCCTGTGAACAATGGAGTGATAATGACTCCTAGGATATTGAAACGAAAAGAGGTTGAATACTTTTAGAGGCTCTATTCAACTGGCGGGGACGGCGCAATCCAATTGAGTTAAAAATCAATTGGATTCATAATATGTAAATATATTGTCTTGATGTCTCTTAGCTATTTTTATATGGGAAATTATATAGGTATGGTAGCCAATTTTTTTGGGTGTAATAAGGCTAATAACGACCTACCAAACGGCTGGCTTGAGTGATCACTTTACACGATGTAATGATCACCAATTCCAACTATAGATACGGTAGTCTATCAAGGGTGGAATTGATGAAAGTTACATTGTGTAAACTGATCACTTAAGTCATCCGTACGATAGGTCGCAAACCCTATAAATACCCAAAAAAGGATTTTCATACCTACTTTTCCATATAAAAAATAGTTTCGTCTCTATGAGACATCTATAATATTTCTTGAAAATTTTTCACATGTCAAAATTATAAGCGTTATAAAGATCCTTTTTTTCCTTGCCAGTGATCTGTATACATAACGTTAAACACACATACACAATGCTTGCTTGTATTTAGAATACTCTTTTTAATGATTTTTTTGTAATTACGGAAATCTATTATTATAAAAAATCTAGTGTAATTAATTAGCTTATAACACTTTCTGAAATATATTTCATGTTTCCCGTGTCAGAAACGATACTATCAAACATAATAATTTCACTGTATATCCGTTTGTCTTTCTGTGTCTCGCCATCCGTAACTTCGTGTAATGTCCGTAATTTCGTTCGAATTCACGGCTAAAAAACAAATTAAAGAACCGGAGATGGGACTTAAACCCCGGGCCATCAAATTCGAACAGGCCGCTAAATGTATGTTGCTAACGCTGCCTCTCCTGGGACTGACAAAAATATACTGTCACATGTCGTGGCTGCGGGAGTAATTAATGAAAATGCTGGAATATAATACCGTATTTATCAATTACTGTCAACTATTTATATATGTACAAGTCACGTAACACTATTAAATTTAATGCTTTTCCTTAAATTATTTTTCGCAAATTTATCACTCGTAAATATACACTTTATTATCGCTTTAACACTTTATTCAATGTCACAAGAACATTCTATCCAATTTCCGCACGTATTATTCGCTTCGGTTTATTTCGCTACGTAAGAACTTTCCCAGATTATCTGCTGCTGAATTATTGCTCGGTTGACAACCCTGGCCTCCGCAGCTCGCGGCTGCCTTCGCTTATAGTTGTGTATTTTTTTAAGATAAATTTTCAATTATAAACAAATCTAAACAGGTTCATATATGCAAACAGCGCCAAATCCGTTTCCTTGCAAATACAGATCTTGTTGAATAGCATACATTGTTTGGATAATCCTAGACACCATATATTCGCTACAAAATAATCTTTCTTCAGATCAAAATTCAATATGTCGTGTCTCTTAAAATATTTTTTAAAATTCGAATATCATCTATTGTTAAATATTACCTGTTGTTAATTTTCAACACAGTCTTTGTTGAAATGCTTGGTATAACGATATGGAGCTACGCAGCAATTAATCATTCCATTCCGATGAATCAAAAGCTCTATATAAATATTATGCTTGGCTAGCTTTTTTTATCCCGATGCATGGAAAACATCATTTTCTGCATCATTTATGTGTGCGGCTCTCTGGATGTAATACGGTGTATTATTCCCTTCGATATTTTTTCAAGCTCGGTTCAGTCGAACCCTTACATATCAATAGCAGAGCCACCCTCCCTTACTCATATATTCATATACAATACGGTATCGTAGAGTGATGCTAATAACCATACTGAAATACCTGGTACAGAAGAGCTGGTCTACTTATAGGAGCATATTTAAAAAAAGTTTATTTTATGAAAAAATATAAAAATAATTGCAAATGTTTATAAATTTAATGTCTGATAACAGCGCCCTTTCAAATTTCATTAGACTATTGAGATTTCAGATACAATCAATTGACAGATGACATGCAATTATCGGTATTTTAAAACAAACCTCAAGTCACTGAGTATTATTTCCATTGTGAAAATTTTTTCGGACAGTTTAATAAATGGATTCAAAAAATTTTTTCAGTAAATCATTGTAGGTGATTACGTATAGTCAGTGAAGTGAGACTAACCACAAATCCAGGGCAGTTTTATGAGCAGTAACTCCCACATCGGGTCTACCCTTTCGCCATTCAGATTGCCATTATTAACGATGGTAAGGCGGTCCACGTCAACACGCCTCAGAGGAGAGAAAAGCACGTGTGCGGCGTGACGATGCGTCCTCACCAAACCACGACACTATCTCTGGGGTGCAAATGGGACTCAAGAAAAAATTATATGAAAGAAATAAAGTATCTAAGAATTAATTTAAATCGATTACGGGACGCGCAAGTAAAACATGATACGCCGTCCGCATTACATATCGCTTCATCGGAATAATAGGATATATTAACATATTTTTCTTTTTCCCAATATAAAGCTGAAGAAGATGAAGAAGCTTTAAAAACTATTTACAATATTTTTCACACCGTTCTAGGTTATTTTCCCCTTTACCTAAATAATTAATTACTGCAGCAAGATGTCACCTAGTGACATGGATAGATTCATCACAACTGAGGCACAGATTATCAATTGAATGTGTAATACATCCTTCCCATAAACCAAATTTGCAATACTCTTCCACGAAAGAACGAAAGTTGTTTGTCATTAGATATAATTAGTTGACCGCGGAAATAAAGCACTCTAGACTTGTATGATAATTTTATATCTTGTAAGATTTTTATTTTGTAACATAACCTTATAATTAAATCTCTTTAGTGTTTCTCAACTGTAAAAAAGGATATTCTGTTATCATCTATTCATAGTCTATGTGTTTAAATATACAAAATTATAAACATACAACAGTTTTTAATATTCTCATCCCTTTAAGTATGCTCACCCCTTGATGTCGCAATTAATTTCAAGTCGACAGAATTTTTATGTACGACAAGTGGGTGTAAGTAGGTGTGTGTTTTTAAAAAGGTAGTATTATTAAGTCAGTTTAAATTAACTGGTTAATAGAATGGTGAATGGGAATGTCTGAGAGCGCGCAATATTGCAATCACAGTTAGGGCCTCGTTAGCGGTCTTCTGCAATTGTCTCAGACGGCGAATATATTAAGAGCTAGAACGGTAGTCCGGTCTCTACTATCGCATCGTGCAAACCCCGCCGTGTGCCCACAGACTTTCTTTGTTGTTCCACTTGTGCATATTCACATGCTTGCTGGAGAGAAGCTCCGTGGAAAATAAACATCCACACGTAAAAAAAAAAATAAGCAAACACACTTTCATTTCACGTACCCTTCATTTAACATTTAAAATCAATGAGTTCGATAAATTATTTTTTATGAATATCTTAAAATTGGCCCATTTCACTGCAGTTAAAAAAACACTTAAGGAATTTATAATAAACTAGCTGTTCATACCCGGCGTTGCACGGGTTAAGGATTAAGTTTAAAATAAATTTGTGAGGGTAAACAAAGTTTTGATTCGAACGGTATAGATTTGCATCGAAAATATATCAGGTGAAGGGGAAAGGGTAAAATAACTGGGGGGGGGGGGAATTTCACAGATGCTTACCACCGGGTCCTAAAGAATAAGTTTCCAAATTTTGAGTCCGATCGGTCAAACGGTACAGATTTGCATCGAAAATATGTCAGGAAGAGGGGAAGGGGTAAAATAATAGGGGGGAAATATTGGCTCTGTAACCGCCGAGTCGTAAAGAATAAGTTTACAAATTTTTAGTCCGATCGGTCAAACGGTACAGATTTGCATCGAAAATATGTCAGGGGGAGGGAAAGGGGTAAAAGAATAGAGGGGAAAATATCGCTTATGTTACCCGCCGAGTCCTAAAGAATAAGTTTCCAAATTTGGATCAAATGGGACAAACGGTGTGGATTTGTACAGAGAACAGACAGACAGACATTGAGTTTTATAGGTACAGATAAATCTGTACTAAAATCAATTAAGTAGGTACTCTCGATCGCTCGCCATTAGTCAACATATGAGCGCTGGAATAAGTCAACAAATGACGCAGTTTTGAAATTAGATTGATTTCGTATTTAGTGATGCAGAATTTTTAATTTGATGCTTTGATTTTTTTAGTTTAAATAATAATTAACGTACTTTTAATAAAAAAACGAACATTAAAATAGTGGTTAAAGACTGAAAGTGCGGGAGTAAATATAATATATCGTTTAAAATATTCTCTTAATATGAATAAAGTCGTTTTTAAATCATTAAAAAACGTAAGTGTTTTAAAGTCATCAAAAAACCTAAATTTTTTTGCAAATTAAAAGGTTAAAAGGTTTATTACTTTTTTCAAATAATAATACTTAATATTTCTTAATTATTAAACTACGGTTTATTTATCATAATACTAGCTTCCAACTCGTAAGAAAATATATTTTAAGTACATATAAATATAATAATAATAATAATAGCCCTTATTCAGACATTCCGTCTGTATGCCTTTCGGCAAAGGCCTCCTCCCAATTGGAGGGTATTAGTCTACTTCCCCCAAGGTGACTAGCCGGCTTGGGGTGCTATTTATAAAAGTTGGTATGGATATTGTTGTGTTATTTTTTTTGTTTTGATTCCGGGTGTAGGTAGCATTAATTGGTTTTTTGGAGTATCTGGTAGTGAAGCTGAGCGTCTTCTCTCAATATAGTTAAGTATATTTGGTCTGGTTGTTTCAATAGCTGCGGTTTTGGGCATCGGGTGTGTCGTATTATTCAAGGAGTTAACTTTCTTTTGCGTTGCCGAGTTCGGTGATCCTGACGATTCTCTTTTCCTCTTTTCTCGGTTTTTGTCGTTTATTTCCTTCACCACTAGTTTGTTATATTTTAAAAATGCTATGTTTCCCTTCTTCTTTTCTCCTCAACTTGTGATTTCAGCTATTTTCTTTTCTCCAATACTTCCTTAGAATAATCTTCCTTGATGTAAATTCTTACTGGGAGGTTGGATTTGTTGGATGGGACGGTTTTTACCATTTCTCCGCTGCCCTATCTTGTAAATGTTGGCTATTTCTTGACTATCGAGGTATACTCCCGCATCTATAATAGTTTCCTTTATATAGTCTACCAGTGCACTTTCAGTTTTTCCTTTTTCATCAATTCCAAAAAACACCAAATTATTCTTTCGTTTTTCTTTTTCCATGATGTTAAGTTTGTGTTCGAGAGCAGATATTTTCATTTTTAACATATTATTTTCTTCTGTAATTATTTTCATTTTCTCTTCCAATGCCTCCATTACATTTTTTGTTACTGAAGATGTTATAAGTGCAGCTTACTGGTTTAGCTTCTTATCTAAATTCGATAACAATAGCTCCATGCTTTTTTCCATTTTTCTATCACTCGAGAAAAAAAAAAGTTTTTGTAAGCGGGGTTCAACTCCAGTGAAAACAGTATTTTTACACGTTGTTTTTTACTTTTGCAGCTGTCTTTGTAGTCTGTATGACAGCCGTCTGTGATGAGCTAACCTCGAAATATATCGAAACATATATATATTCAATAAAAATTAATCTCACCGAAGACACTAAAAATGAATTTTTCGGCCGCAGCCTATCGATCAATGCTTATATTTTCTTAATTTTTGTAAATAATGTTAATTATTCTTTTATAAGAAAAAAATATTTTCCTAAGTTCTCGTTATTAAAAAATAAAGTTTAGCATAAACATTCTGATATAAATGAACAAAAAAACCCACATTTAAAAATAAAAGAATGCTGAATTATGCATTTGCAGTGAATGTTCAGCCTTTTATAAAATAAAATCACTTTGTAAAAAATCCTGTACCCTAGCAGTAAATTTATAAATTAACCCTAAATAAGATATTTTTTCCCTTTAATCCGTTTAGTGTCCATCGATATTATAATTCCCTTTCCCCTGTTGTCAGTTAATTTTTCTCATCTTTTCCATATATTTTTGTTTTTTCTTTCCCTTTCTATATTTCTCTTTCTCTCTCTGTCTTATGTAATTTTATATTCTGACTCCCTTTTTATGTTTATATGTATAAGTGTACTCCTGTTTTATTTTTTAGGGAAACATTTATAGCGACACATGAAGCTGCAACAGACTTAAATGCACTTGAAAAAAAAATCAGCAATGTAAAGGGAATTGATCAATGCCTTTATGTTTTTTACGAACGGCTAATTCAATAGAGTTACGGCAGTATGAGAGAGATTATTGAATTCATGTTGAAAGAAACTCATTTGAGTGAGAAAGATGTAATTTTATTTATATTTGCTCACGAAAAATCTTACGAAGTGTGAGTTATAAATAAGCCAAACATTTTTTAAATAAATGATTTTTCTTTTTCGTTTTCTTTCCAATATTGTATATCGGATACCGAGGAATTGAATAATAAGATGATGTTATGAAATATATATTTGACATATTTAATCACATATTATTAAAATGAATATTTTTTTGTGAATATTTATGAAACACTCGGATAGCAAGAATTTGATCAATTACAAATGTTGTTTTTTTTTTTCAATCCGATATTAATAGAAATAATAATATTTTATGGCATTGAATTGAACAGTATGTATTTTCCAGAAATGCCTTGTGAAAACTTATGCAAAGGCAAACTTCTATCGAAATTTGCCTTAAAATAACACATTAAAGTTGTAAATATTTGAAGTGCAAAGCATAAGTGGGATTTTGTTAACTGAATTATCGGTTTGTTAAGATGATTTTGACAACTTTTAAACATTTGATTCTTAAAAATGTCAATATACGAACATTAAAAAAAATAGTTTTCTAGTAATTACTATAATATAATAAATGAAATTCCTACTGAATGGTCTTAGGAATAATTTCGTAAAATTAGTGACACGTAAGCCAAAATAAAAAAAATATTTCTGCTTTCATGGTTGACTTTCCATTTTCGAATATTTTCAGTCTTGAATTTGCGATTTTTAGGGACGTATCTCTTTCTTTTTCCAGTGGCATATTTACTTTGAGATAATTTATTGTTCTTAGTAGAATAGGCCCAACTGATGTTTTAACTCAAGAGTATATTTTTAAACAATAACAAACAATATTTTTAAAACCGCCATCCCCAAACAAAAAACAAAACATTTCTTCTTAGCAAAGTAGGTACATTCAATTTTTTAGGCTGAAACTTTGACGGGTGTTTAAGGTACAACGCGTTACCGAGTGAATCAGTTCCAATAAAAAACAAAAAATACTGGCTAAAGCTCTTAAAAATACTTTCTTAACAGGTTTCTAAACCACTGATGCTCTCTTTATATTAGAATATCTTCTGTGTACACTTTTTATACATAATTTTATATTTTTGTATTCATTTAGTATTCCTGTACCCTGCTCTTTGTAATAATATGTATGAAAAATATTGGCCTTCCCGGAATGAGTTTTCTTATAACTCATTGGGAATAATAATATTTACGAATTATTAGTATTACGACAAATAAATTTTAAAAAACACAGTTTAAATTGTCCATAAAGATTAACTAGTATATTAATAAAGTAAAACTAGTTTACATTAATACTATTTGAATAATTTGAGAAAACGCATTTTGCTGACACAAAAAAACATCGCACTCCAGGTTACGGTTATGTTCTCAAACTGTCGTCTATTTTCATCAAATTCCGAGTAAGTAAAAAAATTGTACTTTTTAATTTAAAATTTACTTTTTTAATATTAATTTTTAATTAATTAATTAATATAATTAAATTATATTAATTAATGAATATAATAAATCAATTAATATAATTAAAAATGTAAACTTTTTTTGAAGAACTATATTTTTTAAATTTAATTTTTCGTTGTTTCGTCCTGCTACACGATTCTTGACTCATATTTTCATACATATTTTATGTTTGGTTGTTGAAGCTTTTAACCCTTTCGAGTTCCATTTCTTGGATAATCTAATCTACCAGGTTTAACGCGAACACCCTCCGTTCCTGTTGTCTTCAACACCCGTCTCATATTCTTATGTTTACCATTCTTTCCTCGCTTATTCGTTCTCCATGAACGAACTATCTCAGACACCTACTTTTTATTCTGTTTAATATGCTACAGATAGCAATACACTCACGCCTACATTGTACGCCATTCTTTCTAATATTTATGGATTTTTCACTTTCCGTTTGTGTAAGAGTTAAGCAAAAAGCATAGATTTTTATGAAAACGGGAGTTTTGGTTGGTAGAGAATGAAAAAATCTATGTTTTTTTCTTAACTATTACTCTTATTTCTGATCAAAAGACTGGCCCTACGCGTATTAATTACCACCTTAAAAATTATAAATTAACATTTTTTCAAATAAATACGTAATAAATATTTTTCCTAATAAATAATTTATCAACGCAGAATGTTTAATTGACAAGTAATACATATAGATATAAAAAATATTTTTATTTATTGAATAAATTTATCTACGCACTATTTTTTTATAACATAAATGTTTTAAAATTACTTTTTTCATTGATTTAGTAAGCAAAATAAGTAAAACATATTTCTAAAGCTTTATAAAATTGTATAATTAAAAAAGTTATAATATTGTTTTGGTGCGCAATTTCGCATTTCTAAACATAACAATTTTGCAAGGGAATAAATAATTTTATCAAAGCAGTCCTGTAGGGATGAGATCTGATTCCCAAAACAACCGGCTTAATATATACACGAGCGTGATATCTTGTATGACAGCCTGTTTCAAAGTTGGATTCCTAGGGGTAGCAATAACTTCTTACCCTGCTTAGGTCTCCGGCAGTAATTAGGACATCCCTTAGCCCCTACCGGACACGCAGGCTGTTAACCCATGGTCGTTCAACTAACTCGCTTGGACCTTCACTCTTTAGAATAGTTTATGCATTTAATGTAGAGCAGCGTTTCCTCCGCACGAACATTTTTCTTAATAATCACTTATAGGATTTTATATGCGTCAGTTTTAATCAAATAACTAGATAAAATATAACAAATAAAAAGATTAGTAAAAAGCACAGTGCTTAAAAACCTTTTATGCAATGTTTTTTTTTTTTAGTTTGAAACACTTAAATAAAAATAAAATAATGTTTTTAACTAATAATTGTTATTATAGTTTTTATTAATAATTCAGCAACTTTTGGCCTACTCGTAGAAAAAAGCAAGAGGTCAAGGAGTACCAGGAAATCTGGAATTCATTTTAGCTTTTACTATCGACATCGATTGTGTTTTTTTGTAACTTTAGTTTAACAAAAAAAAAAAACTATATAGATCAAAAAAGTAGATCAAAATAATGAAATAAAGAATAATCTCAAAGATAAAAATTAGTGTTTGTTCATACATTTTTTTTATGCGCTGCCATAACGTTTGTCCGATCTAACCCAAATTTTGCATACTTATTCTTTAGGGCTCAGCGGGTAGCAAAAATAACATTTTTCCTCTCCTATTTTACCCCTCCCCATCTTCCTGATATATTTTGTATGCAAATCTGTATCGTTTGACCGGTCTGAAATAAATTTTAAATACTTATTCCTTAAGACCCGGCGGGTGACATAGGTGACATTTCTCGTTACACGTATCTATATGGAACCCATACGGATAGTGGCGGTTTTGCATCTTTATGCCACAGTTGTCACATTACTAAGCCAAAACTACGCAGTTAAACAAAAAAAAATCATTTTTCTTAACCATTAATGAATACTTAACTCAAAATAAAAAAACTTAATCTAGAATATTTTGAGTATGTCCAAATTTTTTCGGAACAGAACTGGATTGTTTGTCACAGGGACATCAATAATCAATTAATGTATATTATAAGATGTCTTACAGAGACGAACCTATATTTTTTCAAGGGAGAGTAGGTATAGAAGTCTTTTTTGGGTGGCCATAGGACCCATATGTGTAAAGTGATCACCTAAGCCAACCGTACGATAGGTCGTAAGTTCTATGACCACCCAAAAGAGACTTCTCTACCTACTCTCCCTTGAAAAAATACAGTTTCGTCTCTGTGAGATATCTATAATATATATTAACTTAATCTAGATCTAATTTATCAAATGTATTTCTGTTAAATACAATTTATTTATATATATGTATTGATGCACCTACAGACAAATATCAATGTGATGTTTTGTGGGTCTGAGATGTAAAAAAAAAAAATTAATAAAAAAAAATAAAAAATAACCTGCAATATTTTAGGCACATCCTGGGCATAATTCTTTGGTAGACTAAAGAAATTCGTATTTCTTGCAGGAATAGCATGTGTATATAGATTTCATCTCGGAGGACAGGATAGACATCTCTATCTTGTTCTTCCATTTTCAGCTCATACTGTTGCTGGAAATGTTAGCACCAAATATTCCGGTCGAAATAATTCTGAGCTCACGTCTCAAGTTGAACACCCGTCTCTTCATATGCGATAGTACCACATGCCGAACCATTTTTTTTTTGTAAAATCAGCTCGGACAGCCTTTTATTCATGATGAACCTAGTAAAATAGAAGTATAAAATAAATTAAAAAATTTATGAACACGGCGAAAAAACCGACGTATCATATTACAGGCCAATATGTACACAATTAACGGTAAATAAATTGTTTGAGTCGGTTTTTCTGTTAAAGTTATGGTTTGAAGCAAAGATTTAAAATTGCAACATATTTTCATTTATGGCAGATCAACATTGATTACTTGTTTATATATGAAAATTATTGATATTTCAAAGAGTCTAGACAGAAATATCAAATTGATGCAATATATTCCGACATTCGCAAAGCATTCAATAAGGTTATGTGATTGATGGATTTGGCGCTAACATTAGGGAGATTATTCATAGTAAGTAGAATCGAAGAAGAATAGAAGAAGTGATCCGACCTTGACCTCTGAATTGGCAAAAACTATTTATATAATTTATAGTATACTATAATATAATATTTATTTTTGTACTTAAATTCTTATCTTAATTTTGTATGTGCATTTTCTTTTCTTTTCTCTTAGATTTATTCATATGATTTACTTTAAATTTTTATCTTGATTTTGTATGTATACTTTCTTTTCTATTTATTTTCTTTTAGATTAAGATCCTTTAATTGTTATTTTTTACTACTACATAAATACCATATGAGAATAACTGCCACAGAACAGGTTTTTACCTAGTGTGGCAGTTATTAGTGTCTTGTATTAACTAATCTAAATGTAAATAAACAATAAATAAATAAATAAATAAATAAAAATCTTAAGTAGTTAAATATGAAAATATTATTAAACTCACGTAGAGGTAAATAAGTTAATGTTTTTCACCTTATTTAATCATCATACGATAAATTTTTACAATGATATTGCTCAAAAAACTTAAATCATTTGGAATTGGTAGGAATATTTTGAATTAGTAGTTTTATTCTTTATTATATAAATAAAATTTTAAATATAAAAAATATATATTTGTCACGTTAACTCTGTTAGGCTGGGTGCCAATATCTCTTCAATTTATTGCAATATTGGTGTTCCACAAAGTTCTCACTTGGGTCCAGTACTGTTTATTTTATTTATAAATTAATTATTGACATCTCTGTGATTCAAAATTATGACAAACATTAATGATTGTATAACCTTACAGCAAAATTTATTAATTTACTGAAGTGGTGTACATTAAATTAATTATTACCATAATTTTAATAAATTTCAATTCATCAGTTTTTCAAAAAAAATTGATATTCAGTAAAAAATGGATGCTACCTATGTTAGATTATGGACAACAATCTAATTAAAGTAGCATTAATTAAACATCTTGGTGTATTGTTTGATAAGAGACTTCTATTTGTTCAGCATATAACTGAGATAACCAACAAAGCATTGAAATATCTGAGATATATTTTGAGAAATAAAAATCAGTACATGCACTTAAGACTCTTTTTTACACTGTTGTTTGTAGATATCTAAAATATATATAATTCCACTCTACGGTTGCCTTTTAAGAAGTTCATTCGTTAAGGTTCAACACAAATGTTAAGGATTGATATATTACAAATTATACATTTGTTTGGACCAAATTAATGATTTCTTAACTAAGCAAAGCTATCGTGCAGGGGAACTATAAGTGATTTAATTTGTCTGAATAAATTATTAATGGAATGTTGGACTCCGCTGAATTATTTTTTTAAATATTTAATGATTAATTACAGAGTGTCTGGGCGGTCAGTTTTGCGACAGAGCGAGCTATTTTATGTACGTACCCAGCGCACTAACAATATTATAATTTCACGTACACAAACAAAGAGAGTCCTCGTCATAAGACTAGGCCTGACCTATCAAGGATCTAACCGAAAAAGGAGAAAAAGTATACAAATACTCGATTGTATCACCTGGATAAACAATAAAGTTCTATTTATTTATTTATTTATTTATTTCAACGGTTACAAAACCTATTACAGTAATTTGATGTTGTACTAATTACCTTATAATATAAAATGAGAGTAAGTAAAAGTAAGCATAAGACAATAAAGATAAAATATGTAGAATACAGGGTTAATATAAAATAATAATAAAATAATATAAAAAGTATTGATATATTTAATGCTCATAAACTATACCCATACAAAAAACAAATATTATATTTTATATTAGTTTGATACTTGATCGATTATTTGTTATAATTTTATTATTATTTACTTAGATAGCTATGCTGATTGAATAAATTTTATTTTATGTTACAATAAAACCCAATTTTGGGCATGTATTATTAATAAATATATAAATAAATAAACCTGATGCAGAAGATTAGTACTTAGACTTATTCTTACCACGCGTCGATACTACCAACACTCTAGATGACGTCCATGCAACTAAACTTCAATCTACTGAGCGGTTTGGAGCCTCCAACATTTAAGTAGACACAACAAGAAGTCGAATGGAGTAAACATTTGTATGGCCTTATTGTGCCAATTGTGACTTGATAAAGAGCTTTCAGCTGTCAGGGGTTATCTCGAAATCCTTTACCGTTACATACAACTACTGAACCTTCTACGAGGACCTTTGTTAACGGAAAATTCTAATTGATTACACTGAAAACGATCGTTTACCTTGATTCAATACACAAGGTATATAGCTGAACAAATACAAACAATATATTCATCCGAACCGTTTGAATAGACAGAAATTAGTGTTCTAAGCCCTTCGCTATACCTTGTCAGCTTATTGGGCGATAATAATCCACCCCTAAATGTAATGTCCCGTCTCTGATAAGTGTATGTTTGAGATTTCGAGACCATGTAAGTGACAGCACAAAGCTCCCCTAACTTGTATTGAATGAACTTTGAACATTGTTTGGAGCTTTTCAAACGAAATATTCATCACGGAAATGTTATTTTCTTCTTAATACTTTATTTCAAATAGCCCATATTTCCATTGAATTGAATTATTTAATTGGCATCATTTTTCATTAAACACAGGTCCTGTTTAGACAAAAAAATTGAATATTAATAAAAAAACACGGTTTTTTTAAACATCAATTATAAGTAAGTTAACTGACAGATTTCGCAATAATTTTAAAAAGTTTAGGTTTATCATTTACTTTGTAATATTATTGAAAAAAAAAGATATATCACGAAGAAATTCACCGTAAGAGGACCACAAAGTGGAGCAATTTTCTCTATTTTTTGATAGTTTGATAATTTATAAATTGATTAAATAATTTATTTTGTGTCATTTTAGAAGATATCTTAAAATATATGGAACCTAATGAATAAATTATATATTGCCATACAAAAATTTGACAAAACCGTATGTCCAAATACGAGAAAAAATTGTGAAATTTGTTCACTTTGCCGGACGATCGCCTTAACAAAAACGATTCTGAAAATATATTGAAACATGGAATTAGCCATATTAACGGTAATCCGATTTACCGAAAACGTGATTATATTGCAGGATCTGCCTGATTTTAACATTTATCTTCGTTCGTGTTTTGTATTTAATTAATCAGAAGAGGAACATCGCGAGAAGACAGCGAAGGTACAAAATAAAGTCTAGATCATATCACTTATGTACGAGATGGAATTGTGACGTCAGATTTCTCCGTTATACCAACGCGGGGGCTTGTGGAACGTTATGTCGGCAAGCTATCCCACTTACACGTGGCTGAAAGTGACTATTATTTTTGGCGGCAAAGTGATAGACTAAACTTATTTTTGTCAAGTAAAGTGTGACGCTCGTATCATGTCGTAATACAGAGGCGATACCCCAAAGAGATCTCAGGTGTGGAGTTTTTTCGCATTCGCCAACCATCTTTTTAAACATTTTGGGAAAACTATATTTTTATATGTATGTTATGAGGACACAGTAACTGGATTTTGTACACAAAGGGATTATTATTATACACGATATATATTAGAGTCTCACAGAGACGAAGTTATTTATATGAGAATCGTGTTGGAAAGTATTTTTTTTGGATGGTCCATACAGAATATCTCAGCGAAAATCGGTAGAAAAAAATTAATGAGAAGGACTGCGTACCTACATCTCTAGCATAGTCCCTTCAAATATATTAAAAGTTTCAGAATTATAACGTATGTACAACTAACATTTTTTTTAATATGTGGATGTTCGTACGATGGAATTGACTAAATTGTAAAGAGTGATCACGTAAGCCAACTCATACAGGTCGTAAGCCCTGGGCCATCTTATGTAATGATCAAACACGTAGCTCTGTTTAAGACTTCTATAATTTATCTTAATCAAAAAATATTATTTTCCACAAAACAATAAACGGAACTATCGACTGTTCTCAACTATCAGAACGTATCTACTTGCGTGTTATCTCGCGTAACTAGAAGTCATGCAGGTTTTTCCTTGAGAACCACAGCTACTGCAAAGGCTTCCTAGACTAGCAAACAGATATCAGGAGCTTAACGGTTTTGATGTCATTCAAAATCATTCAAACTTCTCTGTATAGGATGGATGCTTCTAGGAACGACTAATTTTCACCTTTACTACTTTGTCATAATGACGTGACCCAAGTGTGATTATTCAGGAACCTAGTCTTTCGAACGCCAATATTAGCAACTTGTAGAAAAAAAATGAGTTTGGTGTAATATTATTCTGTTTTTGCTTGTAAATTTGTGAAAAAATATAGGAAAAAAAGTAAAAATGCCAACAAATTGAAAAGTAAAAACTCTACAAATCGTGATTTTGAGGTACAGAATAGAGCCACCCCTCGCGAAGCAGCGGCTAAAACTGTGAAAACCGAATGAAAGGAGAATTTAATTCTGAAGTGCTTTGTAATACTTGTAACACTTTGTAACACTTTGAAAGTAATTCAGAACGTTTATTTTCAGCACACTCGATAGGTGGATCTGGGAAGGTTTTGATTGAAGGAAAGGTTTGTATATTTTTTAAATGTTTCTCAGGAGTTATTGATGATACAATTTTCTTTCCATTCATTGTCGGATGTAATTGTAGCCTAGCCACCACTCTACCAGGATCGTATGAGCAAATATCGGCATATCCGTCCTCCTACTCTGTTCCCAGGTTGGCATATTTAGTGCTCCATGGCAACCACGCTATTTCGCAGTACAGCACAGCAGCAATGCAGAACGGCACATCTATCATGATAAGGATATTCACTATCGATAAAGTGCAAAATATATATAACATATCAAAATGACACTATCGAATAGGGTGTGTCACTTTGTATGGCGAAAAAAAAAGTTTTTTATTTTTAAGCTTAATAGTTATCAAAAGTTGCACTGCATTTATAACTTCATAAAAATGCAAAAAAAGTTTCAATTCAAGTATGCTTTTGGCTGGTTCTAGCGAGCCAAATATTCTGAAAATGTTGGTTTTTAGTGATTTTTCAGAGGTAATAAAAGTGCTGTTTTCTTCTACATAATTTTTATCAGATTACTTAATGTCGTTAATATATGTACAGATAATATACTAAAATAAAAATGTACTGCAAATTTAAAGCTAAATTATTTTTAAAAAAAAATTATAAAACATATAAAATTTTCCAAAAAGAGTATTTTTAAAGATAGCCAAAGTTATTTTTTAGAGTTATACATTGGCACAATTTTCCTGGAATTCTGCTTAGCTGCAATAAAACCTTTTCTAACTGTTTACCCTACGACAGAACCTGCAGCTACAGTCGTCAATTTAAGGTATCCACACATTTCCCTGCCACACACAGTCAGTAGATTTCTTTCTACTGACTCTGTGTGGCAGGGACTTGGGAAAATCAAATATTCGGACATTTCGTTCGACTAAAACTGTCCTCAGCTGTTCACTTTATAAGTACATAGCTCAAAAGCGGAGGTTCAGTCAGTATAAGTTTCTCATCCTGCCAGGAAATCATGTCGTAATAACGATCGGTCTCAAAATTGATTTGTGGTATCACAAAAGATCTCGACAATGATTTTTTCGAGGCACGAGCTTTCAAAACTCTCGTATACCCTATTCTATTACAATTTTGTTGTCATTTGTCAACATTTGATGCCTCCCTGATATCACTCAGTGTAGCCGAAGCAAAAGCAGCGCCTGCTCTATGCGATACGCCATAACGATCACATACTTCAGCCAAATTTTCGAAATTTTTTGTACTTTCTCAATTTTCTCTTCCTTTAACTGTGTTTCCAATGCCTATGCATCTGAAAGTTCTTTGGTCTTCAAGAAATGGGTGGTCTTTAATCGGAACACTTTTATTTTTTCCACATTTACAAGAAGAATAATTTTTGCGTGTGCACGCAGCAATGTCAAAAAGAATTGTTGATTTAGTTACAAAGTTTTCTATTTTATCTAAATACGATTGACTTTTTGGTTATTTATCTAAATACGATAACTTATTGGTTTGGTTATTGGTGAATGTTTTCTATAGTAGCTTGTACTGTTTGCAATATGATAATAGAAGCTGGCTGACAATGCTTGCATTTTTCCAAACTTCAAGAACGGTTCGAGCCACTTGAGAAGTGATGACTTTTGCTCGTGATTCTAAACTACTTGACTGTTTCATTTCATGACGCGCCCACTCATAATGTCGTTAAACATATCCATAAGTTGTTTACATAGTACTTTTGAATTTTTCGGGATATTTCTCAAAAATACGTAATTTTGTACTACCTCTGGTTTCTTTTGAACTTGACGGATTCGATGCCATTGTGATTCGTTTCATGAATGAATTAAACACTTTAATTTATTACGTATAATATATAGAAACTTATATCATTTACTGTATTAATTTGTTGTGAGATAGCTATCGAATTTTATGTCTTGACCAAGAACCTAGATTATTAAATTGGATAAGAACATGGATCTCTACTTTATTATAATTATACATTTTACGACTCGGGTTTCGAGATTATCAGAATCTTTCATTGACAGGTGAAATATTAATGTTTAATATAATTAATTTAAATATACTTTTCTTTTACCACTTTACATATTGAAAATATCAATATGTTTCAGAAGAAATGGTTCCTTCGAGAAAAAAAGTGTAAATAGTAAATTGAATATTTTAAATAACCAGGTCCTGTTTACAAATAGTTATCTTTTTTTCGTGTTTGTACTTAATTATTCATACATTTTCCATGTATTATTTCAAATATTTTTAATATCTGTACTTAGATTTTTGATTTTTTATTTGTTAGTGTTGAATGATAAAGGGGCGATTATTGGAACTATGCCGTGTAAATAGGCACAGCTCCAGGGAGATAAATCGTCTGTGCAAATAACAATCGTGTTTAAAAAACGGGTCGATCAGGATAAATGTCAGACCCAAAACCACCCAAGAATAACATCTATCGACTCACCAGATGGCTGAATCCTGGATTGCACAACTGTGGCGATTCTCCCGTGCGATTAATTTTCTTATAATTCGATAGTCATGTCTTGCACTTGTAGGTAGGTATGTTGCGGCGCTGATTTTATGTATTATATTATCATTATGTATTATATTATCATATATTAATATGGCGCGAGTGGATCAAAACAAAGCGGCGCGATATATAGAATAAATAAATCACAGTGTGATGGCGAGGTTTATAACTTATGACATTAATATATTTATTTCCAACATCTCAGCTCTTAAAAATCGTATTTAAACCGCTTATTATACTTGTTTCTATATCTTCACCGGATTAACTGAGACCGACCATCATCATACACACACCCCAGCCAAACTCTCATCACTCTTTGCACATACCCCCATATCTATATACATATACGTCACACACAGAATACACACACACTCCACTCAGCCACAATCCCATACACCTCACTCCACTTCCCCCTCTAACTCCCACTCCTATCCCTTTATTTAATATATGTTTCTTTATTGCTTTACTTAATATTTTATGCCGTGGATCTCTATAATTGGTCTACAAATTACCCAATACGTTATGCCACTATAATAAATTGTACTGTTGAGATTCCTAAAATAAAAAAAAAATAAAAAATATATATAAAAAAAGGGAATGCGATGCGTACAAAAAAACGTCACTGCTCACAGTTCAAGGTCGGAATGCGAAGTGCGCTGTCATCTGTCATACCAAAACATACAATCTGTCGTCCCATCCCAAGCTATCTAGCCAGGGGAGAGTCACTCCGGATGATCCTGGCCGATCAAATATCACGATTGACAACATGAACAATAATTATTTGCACAAACAAGTATACATACATTGTAACCTGATTAAGGGTCTAATGGCTCCAAAACATGTACATATTTTTAATATACACGTGGAGAAAATAGAGTATCTTTTTATAAATTATATTAATAAGTCACCACAAAATAATTTTGCTATTTTTAAAGAAATATTGTTCAATATTTCACTTGCCGATGAGAGATTTCATAGTTAATGTTCCCAACCAATTTATGGTCATCATGAATAACCATAAGAATGTTGTTATTTTGTTAAAATATGTGATACACATTCAAAACTTCTTTTGTTGTTAGAATTAAAATTGGGCAGCCAACATTAAACGCAGATGTAAGGATGTTGAAGACACCCCTTGCAGTGAAACACCATCATACAGTAACATTAGGAAATTAAACAAACTCGTTAATTTGATTTTGCAGTTGTTGGTTAAGGATATTGTTAAGATCTTACGTAAAGTAGTAAAATTTATATTTACCTCGGAATAACACATGTATAAAGAAGCTCTATGTTCAGTAGGTGCCAAAACTTTAAACGCCGGAATAAAAACGTGTTCGCGTGGAACAATGCGCCAGAGTTTGGCTATATTTACGCTAATCCCGCCCATTTCCTGGCAAAATTTATGGCTTGAATCCACTTCTACCAAGTAAAGTCAAAACAACAATCGAAACACTGGTGAAAAAATAATTCATCGCCTCGAAGGAAGGCCAAGTCAGTTTTTTTTAGCGGCAAGATTATGGCAACATATTTTTGCTAAAAATTAAGACTACTCACAACCTAATCATGAGAATAAATCAAGACAAAAAAACTGAAACGCATAAAGCGTCTTTTATCACCTGAATAGTAGCTTTTCATAGTAAAAGTTGCAGTAGATACCATTACCTTCCAATTGGTGAACAACCTTTATCACGATTTACTATCGGATTTTTTTGCTTCGATCGATAACATAACTTCAGTTGTGGAGCCGTACCTTAATGACCTTAACGAGTCTTTCATTAAAACTTAAATATCAACTTTTTAACAATTTCATAAAAATGAATTCAACGTCAAAGAGCCAAAATTGTAAAATATTAATTCTCCAATCACATTTCCTTAGGAATTTTCTCAATTATGTAAACTGTTCAGCCTACTCATGTAACAAATAAGTTTGCTTTTGCTTTCAAAAAATCTCTTTTTGCGTGTTTCTCTAATAATATTAAGTGCAAAACTTAAAAATGATGGATAGTGGCCTCCTAGTGGTCAATATATGGACGAGTTTTACATATGTGTTTTATAATATTGAAATTTTATTTAACAAAATAAAAAATATATATTTCACAGTGCAACCAACAAATATCCAATGAGATCTATTTTAAAAATTATTTAAATACGTTATTAAACATCTCAGCAATATGATATGTCACATAACGGTGACTCCACCTGGCGTCAGAACAATCTGCGTTTACAAATACGAGGTTGTGTTAAACGAAGCGTTTTATGCCTTGGCTAAATAAAAAGCGTGAAAGTTCATCAATCTGGTATTTGAACCTGCGCTTTCAAAATCTGATTTTTTTTATATACTATTTATGTACCTATACTATTCGAGGATGCGATATTTTTAAGAAAATTTAATAAAAAAATAATAAATTTTCAATTATATATTTAACGTCTAAATGTCATCAACGTCAAATGTAAGAATAATAGAAAATAAAAAGTAGTCGAATAATGAAAATAATAAAAAATAATATTTTGTCGCTCCACGTTGTGAATAAAATACATATTATTTGCTCTTACATCTCAGATTTCTGGAAATATATCAATAAAATGCATACAAGCATTTTCATATCATGTGTTCAAATAAATTTCATATCACGAGATTGAAATTGAGGTATGCAATTCAATTTGAAAGTAACTCAAATCGTTGCATGTCATTTAAAAATACGGAATGTGCAGTCTTCACGATCTATTTAATAGAAGATTCACATTCATCCCGAGCGTTTTGCACTGGGTTCGTATTAAACAGGTAACGTCATGTAAGCTAAATTTTTATTAACAAAATTTTCTTTCATATTAATTAATTAAATATTCTAGTATGACAACTATCTGCGCATCTGTGCATTATATGGCGTACAATAATATAAGGAAAAAAGTACATTCAGTTCAAAAAAGTACGTCTTTTCATATTGTTGTGAAAATTGTATGTTTACTCCTTCGAATTGTCAATTTTTAATACAACGGGGTTTTATGTGTATATAATACAATATTTCGTTTCGCAAAAAGTTAGGTTTGCTATTGAGATATCGATTTGGAGATATCGATTAAATACTTATAAATCTATAAATCCCGGAAGCACTTTGTAAAATAAAAAAAAAACAAGATAAATTTGGGTACAATTTGGCAGATGGCTTGGTAATCTAAAATCAAAACTATTTTCTTATGTGATAGTTTTCTGGGCTGTTTTGCTATATGTCTCCTAAACCTTTTAAAATCTTCGTTTCTGCGTAGGAATAATGGTATGGTGTTATTTTTTTTATCATAATTCTTATGTTTTCGTTAAGCTATTTTTCCCTGTACTTTCAGACATACAGGTAACATTTTTGATTACGGTATTTATAGACTGCTTGTCGGATTTACATTTATTCCAAAAATATTTATAAGTTACAAAAATATAGAGATTTCTAATTAATTATCATTTGTATTTACATTTTTAATTTAACTAAAATTAAAAAAAATCAGCCATGATTACAAAACGTCTACAAACATCTATAATACACGGCAGAATAGACACGAAGTACAGTAAATTCTGAACAGCCATAGAAACCTTAAACAGAACCTATTTTCAATGATTTTAAAGACAAAAACATTTTTAAAAATGCTACATTGCTGTTGAAGGATATACCGGACCAAGTAATAGTTGCTTTTATATATTTGAGGATCCGAAGGTTTCATTTAACAGTCAGGGTCACCCTTCGTTAGGTAGAGCTGACACATACGAGTTTTCTCACGTCACTGCTAGGGGTGAATGGTGGTGCCAAAGGGGATGAAGAAGACGTGGGTGTAGAATGGGCTTGGATATTATTTCTATGGTTTCTTGTAATACAAAAATAAAATAAGTAATATCCACTTTTGATGCAACTTTTATCATTCTTCTATATTTCTATGTAATTTATACAATATGCACATGCAGTTTGAACATTGAAGCATGACTTTTACGGAAACATATACAAGAAAATTGGTGAATGAAATTTAAACTATTGAGTAGTGACTTTTCGAAAAGTCTGTAAATACAGGAATGAAATTATATAGGTGCCCAAAATATATGAAGGCAACAGATATTCGTGTGACACCAAATGAAAAAAATAATTATAACATTTACTAAATTTTTTTTTTTTCATAATTGTAAGAGTTATGATTATAATTTTCATGATTTTAGGAGCAATAAATTTAAAAGGTTTTGACAGAATTTGGATAAATTATTTTAATATATGTAATTTACAAACATGTATCTTTAAGGTGTTATCTTTATAAGAATAATTTCGTTGTCTATCTGTCTTTCTATCCGTAACTTCCTTTAACGTCCGGAATTTCTTTTTTTAGAACGACAATAGGTCCACGGAAATTTGATTTAACGACAAAATATGCACCGGAATTCGGTCCAAATACAAAATGTTAACGACAAAAATTCCAGGCGACAAAATTATTTTATTATTATCCCAATAATAATAATTTCGTTGTTTTTCTGTCCGTAACTGCCTGTAACGTTCGTAATTTATTTTTCACTAATGTTTAATTTTTTTATTTATAAATAAATAATTATTTCTTATGAACCAACATACGTTATTTTTGATGGGTTATAGCATGCACCTATAATACTTTAAATGTACCTACATTTTCTTACTCGAAAAAAAATATTTTTGATATGATTTAGAAAATTTTTGTCACGATTATCTTTCTGTACCTATCAATTATAATTTTTTATATTACTTTGATAAAATGTTTAGTTGGACCTATTTAATTATAATAATATTGTTACGGTAAAAAAGAAAACCAAGCATCTAGAATCTCCCGAAATATTTCTAAACAATACGCGCTTTCGAGAAGTACAAGCGGGTGCGAGGTGGTGGGGGGCTGGGCATTGCTATAAAATGCGATCAATTTTTTTCATGAATGTTCAAGACAAAACTGCGATCAGCGAGCGAAATAAAACGAAGGAATAAAAAGTTTTTTTATTCTTTAAGTTAATTAGCTTGTTTAACTCTTAAAGTTTATTAACTCTTTCCAAATAAAATATATTGCGTACCCAAGTGCTTAACTCGAATCCCATAGCGGCGAATGCGTGACAATATACAATATAAATATACCTACACCTACTAGACACCTGAGATTGTTTGAAACGGTCAGTTCATAATAAATCTGTACTTTCTATCCCAGTATTTATCATTTAATAAAGACAGAATTTCAAAGCTAATACTATTTCAAATTAAATATAAATATATTTCTTTGTATTGAATTATTATACTATATTCTATTTTATTTATTTCATTAATTGATAAATATTTATACTTAATACCTGAAAATTTATATAATATAGTTTTTCTTTATGAAATCGTACTTAAAATCATTCTAAATTTTTATTTTTTATTTGTTTAATCTACTTATATTTGATTTATTACACACTAAATTTTTCGAAAAAACCTTTCCATCGTCAGGGTGTTTTATATATGTCAAAATATTAAAATGAATAATGTCTTTTGTTTTGGTTTTCTAAATTATTAAAAAAATATTTTAAATATTATTGCTGAAGTTTTTGTATAAATATAAATATACCGACACCTACTAGACACCTGAGATTGTTTGAAACGGTCAGTTCATAATAAATCTGTACTTTCTATCCCAGTATTTATCATTTAATAAAGACAGAATTTCAAAGCTAATACTACTTCAAATTAAATATAAATATATTTCTTTGTATTGAATCATTATTCTATATTCTATTTTATTTATTTCATTAATTGATAAATATTTATACTTAATACCTGAAAATTTATATAATAAGTTTTTCTTTATGAAATCGTACTTAAAATCATTCTAAATTTTTATTTTTTATTTGTTTAATCTACTTATATTTGATTTATTACACCTACATTTTTCGAAAAATCCTTTCCATCGTCAGGGTGTTTTATATATGTCAAAATATTAAAATGAATAATGTCTTTTGTTTTGGTTTTCTAAATTATTTAATAAAATATTTTAAATATTATTGCTGAAGTTTTTGATTACACAATTATTGGAAATTTTTTTTGAATTGGACTAGTAGTTAAATTTAATTGATTACATATTAATAATATTTTGTTTACTTTTACATGCTTTATTAATTTCTAATATATCTTATTCAATTTCAGACCTATTTTTTTGTAAAACATTCAATTTCAGGCCATTATTTATTTGTAAAATAGAAAGTTCTAAATCTTATCAAGACCGTGATCATTTTCTAATAGATGATTTGCGTATTCAGAAAAACCATAATTATTCAGACATCTCAAATGCTCTTTGACTCTTATATTAAAATTACGGCCGGTTTTTTTTATTTATGTTGCTCAACCAATTGAAAAAAAATTGAAATCCTTCTCCATACACGAGTCTAACTCTCTTAAAGATAGTAGAAAAATATATTTATTTATTTTAATGTTTTGTTGTACCACCTTACGTAAAAATAACAAAATAAGTACAATTAAAAATATTTAATACTTCGGTTGGCAACAAGAGTCCAAATTAAAAAAAAAAAAAAAAAAAATTAAAAATATCTCTATTTAAAATCTGGTAACTGTCTAGAACCTTTTCTTTGAAGAAATACCGTTAAATAAGACATTACGTTTTATGGCAGACTAAGGTGAAACCGTAAAGATGAAATATAATACTAAAACAAGTAATGTGTATTGCTTGCTTCCACTATTATTGCTGGCAACTTCACTGATTTTATTATGATATCAAGTTTAATGTTCGTGGGAATTCATCGCGTTAAAGCTGCATTATTTCACTGACGACCGTGAATTAAGAGCGAGGAAAATTTAAAGTTTGTCAGCTAGAATAAATAGATTTCAGTACTCAAATTTATGAATTAATATTTATCTAAGAGAACTTTCATTTTCAATAAGTATTGTGACTATTGAAATCACCTGAGAATAAAAACATAGTTATTCAAAATTTCAATGACGCTTGGAAATGTATTGAATTCATTTCAATTCAATAACGGTTGAATAAACATCTACTATTGAAATCGCGCTTTTACATTTTTTCGGGATTTATTCATCAGTAAGCAGCTAGACAACAGCGAGAAATGACTTTGTATTGTTAAGCCGATCTAACTTTCGAGTGTTTTCAGAGATAACTAGTAAGCTTTATATAATTTAGCTTGAAATTCAAAGACTGCAAATTATTTTTTAGATTTTTTAAACATTCCATGACAAACGCGATAAATATTTATTTTTATTTTATTTAATTTAGCACAGACACAGGCATGACGTGGCCACAAAGGCAGCGATATTGAAAAAAAAATTAATTCGTGCATTGAAGATTACTAATAGTTATAATATGTACTGAATTCTTAATAAGAATACAATATACCTAGCCTGTATTGCTGTCTTTCCCACCAACAAAATCAGATAAAATCCGGATAGAAATACCAATATATAAGTGTAAAAAACTTATTAGGCAAGTGCTCACTTACGCAGCTAAGACATGGGTACTGACTAAGAGGAATGAGCGAGCACTGAACGTTTTTGAAAGGAAAATTTTGAGGCGTATCTTCGGACCGGTTCTAGAAAATGAACCTTGGCGTAGACGTTACAAAAATGAGCTCTATAGTCTGTTAAAGGAGCTAAACATCACAAAATTTATAAAACTGTGAAGACTTTGGTGACTGGGTCATGTACAAAAATGAGCTCTATAGTCAGTTTAAGGAGCTTAACATCACAAAATTTATAAAACTGTGAAGACTTTGGTGGCTGGGTCATGTCAATGATTGAGGATCAAGTCCCAAAGTCTTTGCTGAACTCAAGGCCGATAGGGCGAAGAAGCTTAGGAAGGCTAAAATTAAGATGGAGCGACAACGTCCTCAAAAATAAATCTGCCTTAGAGCTTCTGAACTTGAGACAGATGGCACTAAACCGAGATGAGTGGAAGAAGACATAGATATAGACAATAGATACATAATATTTAGAATTCATCAAAATCTAGAATAAATAAGTAATCCTCGATGTTTGTATTCAAAATTATATTTTTATTTTTTGGATATCGTTGCATTTGGTTTTCTACACGTCATATGATAGTGTAACAATACATACTTTAGTCAACAAGTAGTTGTTTCAAACGAAGCCGCTTATAACCATACTGTAATAAGACTAAAATAAATAAAATCTATAAAATATATAAAATCAAATAAATAGGTGGTTTTTGCTATTGCTTCAATGATAAATAATTTTTAATTGTCGATTGTAATAAAAAAAATAATTAATTTCGGAATTATCTTTTCTTTGGAAAAGAACCGCAAACGGACTGCGCGAGTTATCGGGCCATTAGTTTATTGAGCTCTGTTGGCAAACTGTATGCAAAAAATATTAGGTCCTTACATATGAAATTGGCGTTTAGTATGGGAGGAACATAAAGCCGATTTTTTATTATTATAATATGTTTATTTAATCAAAGTATGTACCATTGCTATCTATGCACTTTTGCCATCTCATAGGTAGTTCATCGATACCTTTACTAAAAAAACCATTCGGACGGGAATCAATAAAATCTTTGAAGGCGGTTTGGACTACCCCATCAGAGTTGAATTTTTTCCTTTGCAAGAAGTTATCCAAATTTCGAAAAAAATGGTAATCTGTTGGGGCAAGGTCCGGAGAGTACGGTGGATGTCTTAGACATTCCAATTGAAGCTCCTCTAATTTGGTAGCCGTCTGTTGTGCAGTGTGTGGTCTAGCGTTATCATGAAGCAGCAGTGGCCTAGAGCGATTAACCAGCCTCGGTTGTTTAGCAGCTAGCTTTTCCATCATGGTTTGCAGTTGCTGACAATAGACATCTGCCGTAATCGTCTGGCCAGATTTAAGAAAGCTGTAGTGAACGACACCAGCACTAGTCCACCAAACGCTCACAAGTAACTTTTTTGGAGTCAATTTTCGCTTGGGGCATGGTTTGGCTGGTTCGGCAGGGTTCAGCCATTGCGATGAGCGCTTCCGATTATCGTACAGGATCCACTTTTCATCACAGGTAATGATTCGATTTAAAATCCCTTCATTATTGTGCCGGTTGAGTAATGCAACGCAGCAGTCAACGCGCGTTTGTTGATTTGCTTCACTCAATTCGTGAGGTACCCACCTTTCAAGCTTTTTCACCTTACCAATTTGCTTCAAGTGGATTAAAACAGTTTTATCACTAACACCGCAGCCTGCAGCTAACTCGGATGTGGTTTGCGATGGATCCGCTTCCACAATAGCCTTCAATTCTTCATTATCAACTTTGGTCTCCGGCCGTCCACGGGGCTTGTTCTGCAGGTCGAAATTTCCAGAACGAAAACGTTGGAACCAAAAACGCACTCTGTTTTCTTTTACGGCACCGTCGCCATACACATCATTAATCCTTCGAGCCGTTTCTGCAGCACTGATGCCACGGTGGAACTCGTACTCGTAAATAACGCGATATTTCAAGTTTTTCATTTTGTAAACTGAGTAACGCGAAGAAAAAAACAATTGAGGAAAAAACAAATGAATTATAATTTTCAAAACACAAATACATGAGTAAATAGCTGTATAAATTTGGATTTGGAATTCCTAACCAAAGAGAAGATATTTGAGATCAAATTTGCCAGTATGGCAAAACGCCAATTTCATATGTAAGGACCTAATATAATAGAAAGAGTGAGGATGACAAGAAAGAAAATGTGTAGGATGTACAAGGAACATTCATGAGTGGAAGAGATAACGAAAATATTTCTTCCGGAGGTAGTGATTGATCCTTCACTGGTAGGACGAAAAGGAGAAGGTGTGGTCTATGATTTATATATAAATGCCTACTTATCAAAAATAAAATATTCACAGTCACAAAGTATATGTCCACAACGTATACTTAACAGCAATGTTTTTTATTTTTCAATCATTTAAATTGCATTTTGTACCTAATTGTCATAATATCTTACATTATAATTTGACGTCACATAAAGACTAAGTGTCAGTGAATAACTGTTATTGTTATATTGAAAATATGTGCCTCATACGATAAAGCTTGGTAAAATATTCACTAAAAGTACTATATCATGCAGGTAAGTTTATAAATTGCATAATTCAATAAACGTTAATGATACGCTGCGACGCACATATTTATTATGTACTTAACGTAGAAAACTCAAGATAAACTTGTGAGAAACCTTATGGGACGTTAAAATTCCCTGTGAAACTTTCGCTCTTCCGGCGCTCTGTGCAGAATTTTATCTTGAGAAAATAACACGACGGAAAAGAATAAAGCCTTAAATTTTCATCCCCGTCCTTGGAGTTATCATTTGAAACATTATATTAGCGAATACACGGGCTGGAAATTTCATCCCATTACAGTTGTTTCCGAATATTATTTTTATTTTAAGACTGCAAAGAGGGTATTACTTTCACCACGTTTACCCTTTGCATGCGTGGTTCTTAAACTTTTTAACTGTATTGATAAATGTTACCATTGCTGTTGATTTGTTGTTGTTGCATTTTTTCTATTAACCTTTCTTCTCCGATGTTGTAAAAATGAGTTGACGTTGTCTCTTATTATGTAAATAACTTTGTGAATATACTTAATACAGAGTTCATATTTAAACTTCTATTTATGTATTGGATTAATAGGTATTCATCCTACATATTAAATATATTTATACATTGAATTAAAATAATTCCAGTTTAAAGTTAATTTGTCAAAATGTGCTTCATAAAATTAAAAAAAATTATCGGGGCACACTTTTATATGCTTTCAATAGTCAAAAAAGTATAGGGGAAAGGGTGGATGGTTTGAACAATATTAATTCATTCTAAAATATTTTTGATATTGTAAGCATTTCGCATATTATTTTTACTACTAACACTAGCCACAGGCTTACTTGACAGTTTTAAATGGATTTATATTTCCCAAAATTCCATTTAAAAAACATTAACAACTTTCTATGACAAGTCGAATTTTGTTCAAACCTTCCCCAACCTGGGGTATATTTGAACAAAATGGGGGAGGCTTTGAACATCGCTTAAATGTAGATTATTTTTCAAGTATAAATAAAAGAAAAATATAAAATAGAAGAGAAAGACAAATATATTATCATAGTCATTTTAATATTGAACAGATAAACAAAAAAAATCACAAAAATATGTAAATACTGAAAATTGTAATTTTATCGCATACTGTATGAAGAAAAATTAAAATTAGGAAATTTACAGCGAATACATCGTGCTGCCATAAAAGTGGAATCGTCTTTCCCAGCTTAATTGCATATTCTAAAGCAAGTTTGCGTGCTATAACATAAGTTATACCAAAATTCATTCTTGACCTTCTTAAATATACTTCTTACATTTTTTCTTCAGTATTACTGAAAATTTGGTTTGTGTCATACTTTTGAGAATAATCTTTCTGCAAATGCATGTTTTTAAGCCTTTAAAATAATGCAGTATGCTTTATGTTATTGCGTTTGGTATGCTTTATGTTATTAATTCGTAGAGACATTTTGCGTTCGAAGAAGTCTTCCATTGTCTTTTGCATTTTAGCTTCCGAATTCTCATCTCTGGTGCCTTTGTTATTGTGTGCTCTAGGCATGATATTGACAAGGATCTATATATAACAGTATATAATCTATCAAATAGTTTTTAACATATTAAGGAGGTTTTGAACAGTGTTCAAAGGCTCTCCATCAACTGTGTTCAAAGCCTCCCCAGGGTATCATTATTTGAATATATTTAATTTATATGTTTTGAAAATGAGTTTTCAATGACACTACTTACCTACATATCTATGTAAGATATTTGTTGACAAAATGATTTCACGATTTTCAAAACAGATGGACTTCTGAGAATTTTAGAAATGTCCTTTAAACACCTTCCTTTTATTTTACCAAAATGCACGCGCACCGACGATCACCTCTACAAGCAAAGTGAATTAATAATAATAATGTTGCCTTAGGGAAAAAATAAGTAAATGTATCAGAAAAAAACATTTGGCCAAAATATTTTGGCTGTTCAAAGGCTCCCCGTGTTCAAACCATGCACCCTCTCCCCTACACGTATTTTTTTTTATTTTTCAGTTAAATATATTTTAGGGGTTGCTACCATTAATCAAAAATTCGAAAATATGCGCAGTGCAGACTGAATCGCTTCAGACCAAACATGTCACTGCATGCAGCATGAATAAATCCTAGATAGCAGGGGCGTGCAGTGGGAACATATACTTACATGACATTTTCCAAAGCATATACTTACTTTAATATTTCATAATATTCTGCTGGGTAAATATTTAATTTAGATTTTTTTTTCCCAAATATACGGATACATAAAAGTCATGCTTCTCTTTCCCAATGCACGCGCCTGGTAGTTAGGTTAAACATGTGCCTTTCCCAACCCTCATAGTATTTTAAAGTCCTTAAATACTATCCTATTAAATCTGAAAAAAAATGTATAAGTTTTTTGATAAATGGAAATTTATGATTATTTTTTTTTATATATATAATATTAAAAAAAAATCATACATTTTTGAAGCACTCTAACATATATATATATATATACTATGTTTATGTAGCATTCATTGATTATATGTTTATTCTTCAAGATACCTTGTTACTAATTTATACAATAAGATAACATTCATAGGTAATGATCTTTGCTTCTTAAAAAAGTTAAGATATATATTTAGTAATACTTTCAGATGATTTTTTTTATTCAATTCATTGCCAAATTTTGAATACCAACCTTACATTTTTTTTAAATTTGCTTTAGTTTTATTTTTATTTGAATTTGCTAAATATTGGTAGGTACCTACAAAGTTTTCATGATCTGTATCGGAACATAATATTTCATTAAAAATATTTTCAGGTTTTCTTGGCCATCTCAAATTTTCTGCGTGTAATTTTCTGGGATATTCTGCCGTGTACATTTGAGTTCTCTGGCCCATAATATTTCATTTTAGCTTTAAAAATATAATAAAAATAGAGACGCGAACACGCAATACGTGTCGCATCAATATTCTCAAACTAAGCCAAGAGCCTGTGCTATGAATATAGGACTAACTTGCTGGTGTTCTAGAGTGGGGATCAAAACACCGACCACCACAGGCCACTCAGGACCACCACATCAACAAGCTACGCTTTTTTAACTTTACCTGGCAATTCTGATTTATAGTGCATTTTTTCATAAATCGCTAAAATGAAACCGAGCTTTTGTGTACAATGAGAATATAACATGACAGCCTCAATTTCACGAATTAGTATTCATAGACGGAAAATGTACGTTGAACAGGTTATAATCAAGGCCCGCAGAGAGCTCCGGGTATGGAGACGTTAATTTGTAATTTCAGTTTTAATAGCGAATCTAAATTCATAATGTACTCTCGCACGTGTACGTCCCACCGCGAGCAGCGCGAGTTATTGTTCTCCCGGAACTCCAATGCGACTGGCAC
The DNA here is from genome assembly GCA_016648135.1 of Agrypnia vestita. Taxonomy (NCBI): domain Eukaryota; kingdom Metazoa; phylum Arthropoda; class Insecta; order Trichoptera; family Phryganeidae; genus Agrypnia; species Agrypnia vestita. The sequence continues at coordinate 170,261 of JADDOH010003359.1, read as the reverse complement.
CAACATTGTATGGCGTACGTGGACTTCAAATAAGAGTCGTTCATTCAGAGGATAGGTATCGGTGTATATGTTTCACCAAAAAGAACGGGTTAAAAAGACCCGTTCGTTCGAACGTTCACTGAGCTCAATGGCTCGTATCAGTCATATCGGGTCATCAAAGTTCATCGTTCGTTTGACTGCGAGTATGAAAGTAAATACGTCGTTAAAATGATTTAAGCAAAAGGATAACTATTATTTTATCACAAAAAATGTTCTTCGTAGCCTTCTACATTTTTTGTAACGTTGCTTACTTTATAGGATATTATGTATGGTGTGTATACACGAGTTATTGACAACATGTTCGCAAATAAAATTAATTCCAAATTAATTAATCAATTAGAAAGACACACAGAAAAATCTAATCCACGAACAAATATTTGGCTACTACCGATATTCGAACCACGGATCTCCTCCTTTCCGGGGCAGGCGCGTTATCCAGTTACGCTATAGAAACCTTGTATATTTCCGTGAATATATAGACCTTATAAGACTTACATATAAGGTCGATATATTCACGGAAATATACAAGGCTTCTATTGCGTAATTGGATAACGCACCTGCCCCGGAAAGGAAGAGATCCGTGGTTAGAATGCCAGTTGTAGCCAAATATTTTTTCGTGGATTAGATTTTTCTGTATGTCTTTCTAATTGATTAATTAATTTGGTTTTAAATTTCACAGAACTTTGTTCTGAAAAAATTGCAACTTAACTAACTAACTAACCATCACGCCGTTTCCCCGCAGAGGTAGGCAGAGAGGATTGAACGCCACATTCTTCTATCCTGGCACACCACTTTTGCTTCGGCCACATTCATACATCTTCTCATACAAGTTCTACGGTTGTTGCGGTTTTTAACGGGGCCATCCTCAAACACTTGTTGTATCTGATCGTTCCAGGTCTTTCGCGGACGCCCTCTATTTCTGTTGCCTTCAGCACTCGCCCCATATATATTTCACAATAAGGATATGTTCTTGCATATAAAATTAATTTCGTTCATAAATAATATTATCACTATCTGTAACCCCGCAAAAATGACGGTACTCTTACATGTCGGGTCCTAAAAAATAATTATTTATTTATTAAATTTTTGTTTTTTTGTTTTTATGATTAAATTATGATATTAAAATGTAAGGCAAGCAATTATCTTAAATATTTTCACTTAAGTTTTTTTAATGGTTCATTTGTAAAATAACTCCTAAACGTTTTAGCCCTCTCAAATATCATGATACAAGGAAATATGGCAACCATAAAGACTACGATTCACTAATGCATTTCCTCAGTTCTTTCGGGTATTTAGTTTGCGAACCTGACTGCAATCTGCTACTGCAAACTTCCTCTTCGTACTCATTGATTCACATTAAAAATAAATATTTTTCTACATACATGCATAATCAATAGATATTATGCATCATGTACTCATGTCCCCAAACACAAGTTGAACTTTTCTGGGGACAGTTTTCTTTTTTTAATTAGAGATACGAACACAGAATACGTATCACATCAATATTCTTACTATTTTCAAACTAAGCTAAACGCTTGTGCTATGAAAAAAGGACTAACTTTCTGGTCTGGAATGAGGTTCGAACCCGCGACATTTGGATCACGAGGCGAGAGTCCTAAACACAAGACCAACAAAGTACTCAAGTTAAACAAGTATAAAAAAATTTAATGTATTATTATATTGTAACATGATCCTTTTACTTTTCAATACATTTTATTTAAAAGAATTTAGTTCGATCAAATTAATCAAGATTTGGGAACTTTGTATTTACATATGTCTCTAGTTCTGTATTTCCAGCCTGTTCATTAATTAAGACCCATTTGTTAACTGCTCACCTCTATCAACATTATTTAACACACGTGGACTTCAAATTCGTATCGAAACTTGCTTGTTTTCTATTTATTTTTCCATATGCATTTATTTGTCTTCTTCATTTCGCAGGGGAGTGTTTGATCCTCTCTAAAACTGATAATAATCAAAATCCACCCTTGCCCATTTTTCTCCAGTTTCGGAACCACTACTGCAGTCTTCTTCCACAAAGCTTACATTGTTTGTTGTTTCCGAGGTAAGTTCCAAGTACATGTATCGAAATGAATTTTTTTTTTGGTTCTACTCGTTCGATTTACTTGACACATGTTTCATCTTATAATTGCATTATCAATCTCACGAATAGAAACAAAATAATTATTCTTGGATCTATCAATCGTCTCGATAACGCCTACATAAAACGAAATACGTTCCAAGTAGATTAAACGAAAAAATAGGTTGTAGAATACAATTATGTATAAATATAGGATGGTCAATTATGTATAAATATAGGATGGTCAATCCGATACGCCGGATTTAAATTGAATATGAAATACATAAAATATGTATTTAATTGGGCAATTTTTATTGATTCGTACAGGAGAAATGTTGAAATTAATTATGGTTTAGACCAAACAACCGACGCGGCTGTGTTGGCATACCCTGACCCATTTGATTAAATATTTGAAGATTGTTTGCAAAGCAGTTCGCTCAATTTCAGCAATAACGCGTTGGATTATTGTTTTCAGTCAGGAATTGTTTGTGGTTTGCTAGCATAGACAGCATTGACAAGTTGCATAAGGATCGAAGTGAAGGTCTTCAGTGAGAACTTCTTGCAAACTGGTTCCACCAAATATTTAATTGCTGAGGACGACAAACTGTTGATGACAAGGATTCGGTTGTTCATAACCAAACCAGATCTTCGAATGGTGGACTCATTAATTGAAATATGTATACCAAGAATTCCACGACCTTTCGATCGGTCTCAGCATTAACTTCGCCAAATTTGTTAAATGTTTTTATCCTTATGACAATCTTTTTTGATATCTTCAATAAAACAGATGACAAATGTTAAACATTAGGGTTACCAAATATATTATAAAAGAATTATGTGATACTTAAATCTGGCGTAACCGATGGGCCATCCTATATAATATATATATTTATCTATATGCTTGGAAGGTATTGTAAGGATATACATTTTCGATTAACCACTTACGAACCTCGAACCTATATCCGAGTTCCTGCCAAGACCCCGCCGACTTCTCCACGTCTGATCTTTGAGCTCATATAAATTTCACTACACAGGTCAAACAGAAATAGCAACAGAAGACAAACGAACCGAGATTCAATATCGATGTCTGCTTGTTCTAAGGCGATGAAGTTAGCCCGATAGATAAAACACAAAATAAGTCTTAAAAACTTCGAAGACAACTAGAAACTTTCAGTGGAGAAAAACTATATGTTGTTACCCATTAAACAAATCAGCTTAGATTAATTGAGTGATAAACATTTATAAGTCAAGCATGGGTAGAACGAGAACAGGATATTCAATTTGAGCATGTTAATGCTCAAATTGAATATCAGTCAGAAGAATCAGATTGTTTTTAAAAAATTCCGTAAATTAAGAAGACCTCTAATTTTCTTCTAATTTCCACTGAATGGATAGTATGTATGTTCCAAATTGTTTTGTCCCTGCGTCTTAGAGGGAGAGAAGAGGTTTTGTGTGGACGCCTCCACGTCCCGCTCACATTCCTATGAGTATCAGCGGGGGGTGGTGAGTAGAGAGTTCCTCAGGAATAAGTTTTTATTTCTCTACATAAAAAAATAAGAAAAAAAAAAAATTTTTTTTAAGGGGAATACCTACCTACAAAGTGCGAAAAAGGGCAATTTTTGTGAATTTTTTAATGAAAATGTATATAAATTTTGGTATTGGTATTATTTTTAAATGAAAGAACATACTGTTAAAAATACGTTTATTTTTTTTTTATAAAAAAATATTCAGCATTAGTGGAAAATTCATGGGTTTTGTCGACTGCCAAAAAAAAGGTCCTCCACGGTCCCATTTCCTCTGTATCCCCATTTCACCTGTAATAATCAAAATAAAATAGGGGAAAAATTCGGGTTGTTGCCGATAAAAAAGGGAGTCTTTTAAAAAAAGTCCTACGATAAAGACTAGATTATTATGTATATAATATTTTTTTATTTATTTTATTTATTTATCTTCATCTTGTTACATGACAGGAGATGGAGCCGCTCATCTCACTAGGGAGAACCTATGCCGAGATGAGCAGCTGAACAATATAGTTAGAACAAAAAATAATAAAGATATACAACAAAATACTGTATAACTATAAAATTAATTAATTAATTAATTGAGTATATAAATATAAAATGTGGATAATAAGAACAGAATATACTGTAAAATACAAAAAATAAGTACTCTAAATTTCAAGTTGATCAAATCAGTGGTTGCCGAAATATTTTGGTCACCAATTTTCAAAACACGGTTTCGAGTAAAACGCGTTCGAAAATTGAGCAATGAAAAAATCTCCTAATCTTTCAACTAGCATAAAATCATCAATTCCAGGTCCAAAATATAAATCTTCCACCTTGCTTAGAATTCCCATATCATCAAGCACTCTTCACAAACATAATATAAACAGGTCTTATGTTTCTATTATGAAAGAGCCCGACTGGCAGCTACCTGTGTATGGCGCGGCGCCAAGCGGCGCGGTGCATAATCAACAAAGAGATGCCACTATTATCAGCAATAACTTTTTTTAAAATTTTTGCATGAAATTTTCACCAGACATTCTAAAGACCTCAAACTTTAAGACAATATAAAATTAAAAATCGATTTTTTAGATATGTCTAGGTAGGTATTGCCCATTAAAGAAGTTACTGATGTTACACAAAGTTACGACAAATGGATAGACAGACGGACACATAGCGAAATTATTATAATTGGGATTACGAAAAAGTCTCAAACAAAACAAAATTTTTAATAACGGAAAAAAAAGTATTCAGTTAAAAAGAATTCTACATAAAAACTTTCGGCTTAAATAAATAATAATTTGATTTCATGAAAATAGTTTTCTAATATGAATATAAACTTATAAATAAAATACATTTCCATTTAATATCCCCTTTGCTATTTAATATTCCATGTGAGAAGCTTCTCGCAGAACAGATTTGAATGTACGTTAACTTATTACGTCGTCAATTAAATATGTATATTTTATCAAAGAGCTTTGAGAATGACGCATAATCCTTAATATTTATTTTCAAGTTAAAACTGTCATCTAAAAGTGGGTGACAAAGTACTTTGAAAATAAATAAATCTACTTATAGAAAGCAATTGGCTTTCGCCGATTGGTGTAACTAGGCCCTGCAGACGGCTGTAGTATTGTGACCGATGCGGATCAGGTCTCTTAACAATAAGTAAAATAAAGTAATCATTTTTATGGCAAAGCTGGATATAATTTGGAGAAACAGACATTTTACTTGATTTGATGTGAGAACGTGATTCAATTTTGTACCGGGTGTGAGAAGGCAATTGCGTGATAGTTTCTGTCAAAGTAATTTAAAACTTCAATAACTCCGCTTAAAATAGACTTACCGTCATGATCATGTTTTGAAAAAGAAGGATGAAAGTTTGCCAGTACTTCGGCATTCGTGGGGACCAGTAATACTGTCTTTACGGAGTGAACTCATAGACATCAAGAGCAAGCGAGAGGAGGGAACTTGATGTCTTTGAAATTTGATGCTAGAAATACCTTTACGTTAATATATACGTTATAAATACATTAACCTGACCTTGGAAGGCAAAAATTTCAGACTCTATACCTACCTATACAATATCGCGTACTTTAATTTATTTCACGAGGGTGTAGACTGCATTGAGTTTCGTAGACATATTCTCCAATTCATTACGATGCTACAAAAACTATGATGGTTTAATATTTAGGGTACAGATAGAGTTAGACATATTCTCAAATTTATAACGATGCTACGAAAACATTAATAGTTTTATTATTTAGGATGTAGACAGAGTTAGACATATTCTCCAAAATCAGTACGATGCTACAAAAACATTAATAGTTTTATTATTTAGGATGTAGACAGAGTTAGACATATTCTCCAAAATCAGTACGATGCTACAAAAACATTAATAGTTTTAATATTAAGGATGTAGACAGAGTTAGACATATCCTCCAAATTCAATATGATGTTACAAATACATTAATAGTTTTATTAGGATGTAGACAGAGCTAGATATTCTCCAACTTCAATACGATGCTACGAAAACATTAATAGTTTTATTATTTAGGATGAAGCCAGATTTAGACATATTCTCGAATTCATTCTGATGCTACAACAATACTTACGGTTTTATTGTTTAGGTGTAGACAAAGTTAGACATATTCTCTAAATTAATTACGATACTATAAAACTTTTAATATAACTTTGTTTTTCAACATAATTATTTACATGTTCCTGAATACTTCTCTGAATTATGCTTTCATGAATGTATTTTTCTAATTATTTTATATCATATCGCAATATGTTCAGACAAATGTATTTTTGTGCAGGTATAAGTTTCATATTATATTGCCAAGGCACAATTCTCATCCACTGTTGTATTTGTAAGCTACAATGGGCAATTGCGTTTTAACACATGTGATGTGATGAGCATTTTCAAGAGACATGAGAACCGTATTAAAAAAAAAAAAAATCCATAAAAATCAAGTTTTTATTATACTCCTCTACTCATTATATCAGGTTTCGCGCCTACTGCACACGTCGGGGTCATTACTCATGAGTATTGATTCCAATTTGAAAAAATCATCACAATTTTGAAAAATCCAAAATTATACTATAATTATTACACTTTTTAAACGAAAATTTGTATTATTTATGTAAAAATTTGTTAGATCATTTTTATCTTCGCCACGAATCTGCCTGCAAAGTTTTAGCTCGATTGGATCACGGCAAAGGGTTAAAAATCGATCCAAAGTTTTCCGGCAGACAACAAACCGCAGATGCTACGAGTTAAAAGAAAGGGAGTAAAAAATATAGGCGCGAAACAGGAATACGTGTCGCATCAATAATCTTTATCAATTCTAGGGGCGTGTGGTATAAAAATAGGACAAACTTAATGGTGCCCTGAAATGGGGCTCCAACAACCGACCACTGGATCACTAGTTGATGGATATACCTACTGCACCAACAAGCTACTTATTCATTCTATGTACCTCGTTTTGTTATCAAAATGCTAGTATTCTATGCAATAGAAAATTATATAATTAAAAATAACAATTACTTAAAAAAACGGGCGATACATGTAAGTATAACAACTAACCAATATTTTCTGTATATAGTTTTTTGGGATATTCGCCGTGTATATGTAACCTATCTGGCCAACGTTTCGGATCCCATTGCAGGGTCCATCATCAAGGCTGATGATGAGTGCGTGTTGAAGTGTGGGTTAAGCGTTGACTTGCAATACCGTGCCGAAGTCAGGGTGTCTCCAAATTCGTAGTGGTATCCAGCGCTGCAGGATAAATCAAATCGACGATCCGCACAGTCCGACATCCGTTAGTAGATACACAACACACTACATGTAGACACTACACACACCCTGCTTGTGACACGGTACTGTAATCCAGTATTTAACATAACACGCTGAGTTCGGTAAGGTATTGCAAGGCAATACTTAACATATACTTCAACACACACTCATCACATCAGCCCTGATGATGGACTCTGCGATGGGATCCAAAACGTTGGCCAGAGAGGTCACATATACACGGCAGAATATCCGAGAAAACTATACACAGAAGATTCTGAACTGCTGTGAAAACCTAGGGACATTTTTAACTAACCAACATATTTATAATTAATACTATGGGATTGACCACGGTCCATCGAAATTTACTCAGTTTTTGATTTTTTGATTAACTTAATTTACCAATTCTCTAGAGATTCAGTTTTGATTCTCAACGACAATGTTACTAGCACTTGCATAGAACTATTTTCGTTCCTGCGAACAATTTTCCAGCCAGCTGTCCGATTCGGAAAATTTTGAATAACAGGGTGAACACACCCGTGCATTGTTTTCCAACAAATGAGATGTTCGCTCAGCTCGTAAATATGGCGCACGCCACAGCCTGAATACTCGTCTTGGCGGAATGTCAGTTTAACCCATGTATGTACACATTGCAAATAATCGCTCATGTAGTTTGGGCTATTTTAAAACCATGGAATGTTTTCCACTATTTAAAACATTTACTGCAAATATATTGCGGAGAGTCAATTTTAAAATTAAATATTTTATTTTTATTTATTAAATATTTAATTAAATATATATTATTCTAACTTTGTTTCGCACTCGAAAATTAAGAAAGAAGTAAAAATTATTGATTCACTACAAATATATAACAGTTATTTAAACCTGTCAAATGAAAGTTTTGTTCATACGGAATCCGTAGCGAAACAATGATAACTCTAAATAATGGTACAAAGTTAGTTAATTAAAGAACATATTATAATTAAAATATACACCAGGAAGTCACTATTTAATAAACTATTATGTTTCTAGCTGTAACTCGTCAAAAATGACAGTACTTTTATATGCCGGTTTCTAAAGAATAAGTATTTATTTATTTATAGCCGACACCCATGAAATAGCAATGACGATTTTTATCAAAATATTTGAAAAGTTTCCTCTGCCGACAGTTAAATGTACTACTCGAAACCTTGACGATTGGGCGGAACATGAAATAATTATCCTATTGTCCTACACGTGCTGTATTTTTGACTGTCTTGGCGATAGCAATATCGCTATCGTTGCTGCCTTCGGGTTTGCTGACCCGGGGTTCAAGCTTCATCTCCGGCCATTTAATTTGGGTTTTAACTCGTGGATTCGAATGAAATTACGGAAGTTACGGGGACTGACAGACAGACAAATGGATTATACAATGGAAAAAACAACGAAATTATTATGTTTGAAATTAATGACGTTTTTAATTACTTTATTTATTCAAACAATCGGTTTCAAAAAAATACCGTTTACACATAAGGGTGATAAAAAAATATTTTGAACATAATAATATTATATTTTATATATTCCCTTTTTTCATTTATCTAAAATATTTTTAAAAAATTCCAACTAAAATAAAATATTTAAGGTACCTTATTGTATAAACATAAAAAATGATCCGATGAAAGGCAAATAAAAGAATTACATTACATTAAAAAAATTACATTAGAAGAAATTATTGGAAACAGTAGCTGACCCGGCGAACTTCGTACCGCCTCAAAATTAATAAATGTTTTTTTATTAAGTTAAAACGAATACTCAAAATTAATTGAGTTTTATAAATGTCCAAAAATCAAAATGATTTTTTTTTAATTACATCAAAATGAATTTAATGCACGTGGTAGAAAGGCATTTGCTTTGTTGAAGCCAATTAAAATGATTCGCGTAGCATTGTTGCACTATTTTCTGTTAAATTATTTGCTAAATGGGTTGCGTTCGGGTCAATTCCCTTCATTGAAGCACCTTGTGATATACGACGTTTTGTTGCCAGGTGCGAGAACGAATAAAGCGGATGGTTTGCCGACACGTGAACATGCTACGTACATAGATTCAGGTCACATACATTTAAGGATTGACCTTTTGATTTGTTGATCATCATGGCGAATGCAAGACAAATCGAAAATTGAATTCGTTTAAACTCGACTGGCATACGGTTGGGATCATCGGAATTCTCGGAATGAGAATTTCCTCACCTTTGAACTTTCCTTAGATAACCATGAGTTTTCTCACCACCAAACGCATTATATTAGATAGTTTTGGTTGGTTAAGATTTTGAACCACGATGACTACCGAGCGAACCTTCAGTTGTAAATTGTGCGGTGGCAAGCCAGGCAGATCCAATGAGTTTAAAAATTTACTTGGATAGTTGGTTTCTCCGTCTTTGTTTGTTACACAGTCGATAGATTTGAAGGAATGCAGTGGACCAACGATTTGATTTTGAATTGTGAACTTGAATGAGTGATCCACATATTTGTCATTTACAGCAAGAGTTTTACGTTCACTCAACTAATTCTGATTTTTGTGGTTAGCAATGATGTTCGTGAACACTTTGTTGATGAGGAAATGAATCCATCCGAAACGTCGACAGAAACACCGTTACCGGTAGCCAGCTATTGATTGGAGAAATCTTCGGCAGATGGTTGTTTAGCAATGCAACTCGAATGTTTGTCATCAGCTGAAGTTTCTTCACATAACGCCGTATGGAGCCCATATGAATAGTAGCGATTTTGCATCCATACGCCACAAGCAAAAATGAGATGTATTAGAAAACACAATTAAAAATATGTAGAAATTAGTATTAAAATACTAGAAGTAATAAAAACACAATAAGTTATGAGTAGATACATAAAAAGATTAATAATTTAATTAAAATATTATGTAAATATAAATAGTAACTAACGATACCCCGTCAAGAATGACGGTTTTTTATTTTTTAAGGATTTAAACTATCTATTAAAAGTAGTTTCTGGCATCTTCTTGTAAATGTAAATGCTGTTGGTCCATGAATTTATATGTGGTAATAAAATTTGAGTGAATATAAAGAACTAAAGTTTACTGAACGAATGTTAATAGCGTCGTCTATCAGCAATAGGGTTAGAGACAAATATCTTTATGACGGCAATTATTATAGGTAGTTAACTCAATAAATAATGTAACATAATAATTAAGACTGTAAAATATTTAAAAAAAATAGTTTATATATTGTAATACTCGAATTAACTTTAGTTAAGAAATAATAAAGAAAGAAAAAGTCGTGTTAAGGGTATTTATATGTGATAATAAATTCGGGAAACCGTCCAACTCTACACTTACTCACTAACCATCATGTCGTATCCTGAAGGGGTAGGCAGAGAGGATAGAATTTGAATATTCTTCTATCTTGGCACACCTCTTTTAATTCGGCTACATTCATTCATCTTACCATGCAATCCCGATGGTTGTTGAGGCTTTTAACAAGGTCATCTTCCAATATTTGTAGTATTTGATCATCCCAGGCCTTTCGCGAACGCCCTCTATTCCTGTTGCCTTCGACACTCGCCCCGTACTCAATAAATCGCCTAAAAATGCGCGATTTTTCTATGTTGGTATCGAGTCCAAACTTACGTTTCTTAGTAATTCCTTAATGATCTGATATTGTATATCCTTAAAGATCAGTTAAAATGGGCGTTTCTGAGAAAAGCTTCGAACCCAAATAATAATAAAATAATAATAATTGGATAACTTATATAGCGCCGTTTTTGCGATTACTCACCTCAAGGGCGCTTTACACAGAAAAATTATTATCTTACAAAACAACTTACTGCTAGAAAAGAAAAAACTTATTTACTATTACTTATTCACTAGGTGGCATACAAGAAATGGAATTAAAATTGAGCACTATAATAGTTGGGAGTGCCTGAAAGAATTAGGTGTTTTCGCGGAGGGCACAATAGGAGTGGAAAAACATTAGCTAGTGTTGTTGTGGTCAGATTCTATAGGTTTTTATAGGATTTTCTAAATAAATGCGTCTTAAGTTGTTTTTTGAACAGTGGTAAGCTGTCTGTTTGTCTCAGTTTATAACTTTGGTCCAGCCACCGCGAGAGCACGTTCACCGAAATTCTCTTTATCGAAAGTCACTGTCACGTCCACTGTACTACGAGGGCCGTGAGGCGTGAAACCAGTGAGTAATAAAAGCAAGTGGTTCAGGTTCGCTCCGACAGTAGACACGAAGCAATATGGAATGAAGAGCGCCTCGATGAAGTGCGAGCAGCGTATTAGCTACTGTATTACCGAGGTTCAAAGTAAGTAGCGCTACAGGGGCTCGAATTACCATGATCGAGTTCCAATAGCACTTGCGCACACGTCCCACATTATTTAGACACGCTTTGCCTCAACATGCTTGGAATGGGCTATTCGCTTAACGGGCGGTTTTGGCAAATCACCTAACAGCGATGAGGCAGGATGTCTCCGTGTGTGACTGATGGAAGAATTCTGGCGTTTGCAAAGCCTCCCCAAAATAGTGTTTATATATAAAATAATTATTTTCAAATTATAAATCTTTTATGCACATTAACAGTTTATGTATTTTGATTAGGTCGTATAATTTAATTTTCAGTTAATATAATTGGAAATTGTCTTTGAAAATTGAATTATTCCTTTGAAATTGAATTGATCTTTGAAATTGTCCTTGAAACTTGGAAACGAAAATAGTTTAAATGGAAAATCTATGAATAAAATACATTTACAAATACTATAAGACAAATAAAGATGCATTGATATGTAAAAAAAAAAGAATAAAAATTATGCAATGAGGTAAATTTGACTATTTTTTAGACATTCTCTGTAATGAGAAATATGTGGGATATACTCGTAAAAGCAAAGGCAGTAATATCCTTAATTAATGATTAATAATGTATTAAATTCCAGATTTTTTTAATAAACTAAGGCCGGTGCCACACTACGCGCCGCCTATTAATTTAAAGAAAACTGATTTTGAAAGCGATACAAATAAAAATTTAGAATTCATGCACTTTGAATTAGTAATCCTCGGTGATTGTATTCAAAAAATTTTTTATGGATATTAATGCCTTTGCTTTTATATATACGATCTTTAACTATATAAAATTCGACAGAAGCGATAGTTTTGACTATAATAAAGTGCTGATCTATTCATGTTCGTATTGACTACACTTATCGAAGACATTAAAGAAACTTCATATTTTAATAAGTAACGGCGGTACATAGAAAGTATAAAAGTAGTGCATGCGAAGATATATAGAACAGAAGTTATAAACATATAATTAATTGGTATCAGAGGACCGTGGCGACATTGGATAACGCTCCATCCCCGGATATAGATTGGAAGTCCGTTGTTTCGAATCCTAATAGTAGTTAAAATATTTTTTCGTTAATTTGATTTATATGTAGGTATGTCTTTTCTAATCGATTAATAAAAATTTGTTTAGAATTCACAGAACTTCTTTCTGAAATTGCAACTTCACAATAAAAATAAGTTTTCTTTAGTATCTTATACATTTATTAATACAGTACCAACCGCGCGCGCTCATTGGTCAAATGATATTGCGCGCGCTTCCCCGGCCTTTTTTTTCCTATTACGCATTTCCGTTCTTTTTCACGAAATTACTGACACAGATTGCAGGAAAGCGAGAACACATCAAAAATCAGTCACAACAATGCAATGAAAAGAAAAACTTATTAAAAAACAATCTATTTATACGTTTAAATGTTATTACAATACCATTTTAATTTTTATAACTTAATTTAATGTTGGTTACATTTTATTTTTCATTTACTTCACTATTCTAATATAATGCTACTAATAATATATTATTAATATAATCATAATCTTAAACACGAGAAATAAATTCTCCTTTAAAGGTGGGTTGGGTAAGCGTTAATATACTCACATACTTGTTGCGTTGTTACACACTTATGTACAATGTTATTAAAAAAAAAAAAATATATATATATATATATAATATATATATATATATTTTGAAATAAAATTAGTAGTTCAAGCACGCTAAAGGAGTTATAACTATTTAAGTTACGAGCTTTGGAAATCACGTTGCTTTTAAAATATTTGTGACTTTTTATCTTTCATCGAAGATTGGTTTTATGACGTCTTCGTAATTTAAGTTTAGCCAATGACAGACGCTTCGATGGTTCTTCATCACTCGTCCTTATCATATATACCACCCACCTGAGCCATAATAATTTAATAAACTTCCCGACATCACGTTCTTGGAACATGGAGCAAAGCTCACGCTTAATGTATGGAGATATTACTAGTCTCAAAAAATCCTGAAGGCGGTTTTGCCAGGAAGAAAGAACCCATATATAAAAAATACTATGTATAAGGAGTATAAAAGCAAAGGCAGTAATATCCAAAAAAAATTCAATCACCGGAGATTAATAAAATTAAGAATGTAGCCGTAACCCGTCAAAAATAACGAAAGATTGTTTCGCGTCTTTGCTAAATCCTAGTATATATTTATAGTATCTTTCTGGCAATACACGGAGAGGCGGCGGTAGCGAGATGAGTTAGGTGGCCGGTTAGGGTTTGCTGGCCCGGGTTTTAAGCCCCATCTCCGGCCATTTAATTTGTTTTTTTAGCCGTGAAGCCGAAAAAATCAGAGACGTTACACGAAGATACGGACGGAAAGACAGTCAAGGCAGACAGATGGACAGACAAACAACGATATTTTTATGTTTGATAGAGCTCTGTCCCTTCCAAAAACATGTTTCCAAATCAGTCCAAATATTTAAAGCAAAGCATATTCTCTTAGTGCAAAAAGCAAAGATAGCAACACCTCCATGGATTTGTCGAGTGAAAAAACGTCGATTTTACATTGAAACATCACAGCAATGACGAACTATCTAACGTCCTCTATTTGGTAGCAAACAACATATTTAAAAGTTAAGTATTTATTTATACATGAAAATACAGGGAAAGCTTACGTGGAAATTGTTTTTAAAAAAATATTTTAAATGTATGCTTCACAGATTCTAGATAAATCTACTTGAGTAGTAGTAACAAGTTATACCAGAAACACCTCAGTGGGATATTGCTGCCTTTGTATTTAAAACCATAATATTAGGGGATGCATTATTATCCACCGTTTTTTTTTTGTAACGTTCGCATTATGTTGTACTACTTCAAATAATGGTGAAAACTTGCTGAGTCTTTTTCTTAACTCAAAAATATTTTCGGAAAATTTACGATCAGGAATAGAGCCTAGAGTGGTTTGTTTACTTCAAGACCGGTGGTACTAGCTTAGACGGCAAGTCAGTAAGGTAAATCTTTGAATTTTAATAATCAGGCTTGAACGCGACGCGTTTTACAACGCACGTGAGGATGAAAGGGTAATATGTGGAAGGAAATGGGAATAGGAATGGAAAAGGTTAAGAGGAGTGACAAAACAAGAAGTGGACTGTAAGTTGCGAGGGGAAGGAACGTTTCGATTCACCCTTTGTCTCTCGGCGCCCCTTCCAGTTGTCAACTCACCAAATACATAAGTCACTCGGTTGGATCCAACACGCAATCATCTAGTTGTCCGGCGGTGAAGAGATGTGAAGTATCTATATGTCCAACTTAAATACGAGACGAGACGAGAATTTATAGGGCAGGAGGTGAGAAAAATCTATGCTGTCAGTTCAACAACGAGAAAACGAGTCTGGTCGAAACGAAAAGGTATACTTATACTCATCGAAACGAAAAGGATAACAGGAATTTTGGAGGTAGAATTAAATTTCTACACTGATAAATCAGTGTTGCTCCATAAAAAAAGACTATATTCGGTAAAATCGATTTCTGTGCCAATGTGACGTCACGAATATCGAATAAGGCTCTTTTGGCAGCCGTAGAAGAGAACGAAAGTTGCGCCACTAAGACACTGGACACTTGAAACTCTTTACAATGCACCATATGCGTAGCTACGTATCAAAACCTACCCAACGACCATTTTCGTTTTTTTTTTAGATTTGAATTTCAATATATTCTCTAAGCTCAATCCTTCTTTTATAATATTAGTTTACTATCATAACATGTGCCAATCTGAAGTTATTGCTATTAAAAAATCAACTTGAGTTTCAAAACCTACCTAAAACCAAATTAACTGCCTTTCATAATCGACTTGCCAAAAAAATTATTCATGGCGTTAGGTAGGTTTTGATACGCAACGCCTCATATGTTTTGAGTTTGTTTTCATTTTTGGTTATGTTACAATATAATTTTTAAAAAACGACGTTCAACTATGCATCAATCGTATATATCATGTTAATATTTAATATTGACAAAATAAATTTAAAAAGCTAGTGTTATAATATTTACGCATATTTTTTGGTATGAAAAATTCCCATAAGTATAGTTAATAATAATAAGTTCACTATATAAAATAAAATATTTAAAATATCATTATTACCTATTTAAAATTTGTACCTACCACATACGATATGAGTTATTAAAAAAATCTATTTTCAATTTTTACAATATACTTAAATCGACGTATTAAGGTGAATGGTTTTTTCCTTTATCGAAATAAGTTACTGTAATGATAGCTAAATTTTTTGATAAAAATGAATCCACCTGTAAAATTTTTGCTACAATCTAAGACACACCTTGTATACTGTCATAGAATAATTTTTAATTATGTATATGTAGTATGTAAAAAGTATATATTCAAATTCGATGGTGAGAATGTAATAAATTCTGACGTGAAATCAACTGGTGGGCTGATGTATTCAGTTAAACGGCTTGATTTTTTGTGAGGGGAGATATCTTTTTGAAATTCAGATGAAAATAAAACATACGGTAATGTTACGATTTTCCTTAACGGTGATTTCATGTAAAAATTTCTTGGGAAAAAACCCATTCCATTGTAGGTTTAAAAATAATTTTTGTCATTTTTCTTTTTTTTAGTTTGGTCGAAATTGTCCTTTGCGGCTAGCCTTAAGATGTCTAGAGGTCGAAAGAAACGTCGACTTTTTTTTTTGTATTTTACTATATTCTAAAGCCAACATTCTATTATAATGCCTGAATGATTCTCGCCTTGGAAAATTTCTGCTTTAACATGCTGTAACAGAAATCTTATATTAACAGACCTATGTATATTGTCCCAGCACCCTTGGCTATGAACCGTATTTGAAATTCTTTTTGTTAACGTTAAGAATTGGCTTACAGACATTGGGTAAATTTAGATTAACTTATTTTATGTAACCTCGAGTAGTAGGTAAATATACGTGATCAAAAATTGAATTTTTATTATTTCTTCGTTTATTATTTCGTGTTTTCAATCTTCTTAATACAATAATTTCACTGTCTCTCTGTCGCCTAATAACATACCTCCTGGATTTACGACTAAAAAACAAAATTTTACGGCTGTAGAAAGCGGACTCAAACCTCAGACGCGCGGTTGGCAACGCGGCAAATAACCGACATAGCCACCATCGCTTCCCCATGGCCTGTCATAAATATACTCTTCTAGCGGACCCGACTGACGTTGTCCTGCCCAAACGCTGGCTTTTAAATGCTAGAACCCAACTGTAGCGCCACATACCGGGTCCAGTTGTGAATCTTAACCATCCAGGGACCCACTCAAACGCACAAAAAAATTCATTAAAATCGACCCAGCCATTTAGGAGTTCAGTGACGTACACACGTACAGAAAAATTATATATGTAAAGATATACTACATATTGTAGAAGCTGAATTTAGCTAAGACGCGAACCATTATTTTACGCCTCTTACATTCGACGTTTGACTGTTTACGAGACTTTTTATTATGTATAAATAAATAAATAATATTTACATTGTGTTCCGCGATTTTTCATGGGTATTTTAAGTCGCTTAGATAATTTGTAGGTATTAATTAAAATATCGCAAAAACATACTCATTTGACGTAATATTTTTTTATGAATAATTCTTTACTAGACATATAAAGCTTTCACTAGAAAAATTACTATTTTTTGTTTTTTATTTCTTTCTTTCCTCTATGTGAAATATTAAATTTAATTATTTCATTCAAAATATCTCAAATATCATATTGGAAACAATTTTTGAATATTTTGTATTTTCAGCCTTGTCACCTCCTGTAACGATTTGCTAACATTCATCACAAGTTCACTCTCCATGCACATAACATTCTTGCTACCACTAAAATGCTAAATGTGTTAAAAATGTTATTTTATTATTTTTTTATAAGTACAAAGGTAATTTAATAGGTACACTTTTAGTCGGAGAATATATTATTTTATTAAATAATAAACCAGGTAAATGGTATAATGAATTAATTATCCCAAATAACAGGTTTACATGGGTAAACACGAGCTCCAGATCAGGAATTTTATATCAACCCTTATCAAAATAAGGGAAAAATCGTTTGTGATTGGTATGAACACGAAGTAACACATTAGTTCGAGATAAGTCTCATCTTTTTGGGGAGTTTTTACAATTTATTGTATAATTATTACACGTAATAACAAAACGTTAGAATATTTTTACCTGATTGATATTTTTCTAATATTAATTTAATTTAGTAACAAATTAATTTATGGATAGTAATAATAAGAACACAAATAATTATTATGTGAGCATGGAATGTGAATATTTAAATTAAGCCAAACACTTGTACTTTGAAAATAGAATTTACTCGCCGGTTCCTAGATTGGGGCTCGAACCACGACTACTGGATTACTAGGCGAGTTATAACTACTACACGTGCAATGTAGGTACTGAAAAACTAGAAGTAATAAAAATAAATAATTTTAACGGAGATAGTAAAAAAATGTATAATTACAAAACTGTTAAACAAAGTACCAGATAGAACAAAAACGGGACAAAAATATATGGAAAAAGTTTTAAAAAAATACTAGAGTGAACTGTGAAAATTTGGTGAAGCTAAACGTACATAATTTAAATATTGTGTTTTTATATATAATATTACTATTTAAGGACAACTAGGTAATGAAATGTTATATACTGTAATGTATCCTTGAGTATAAAACAGCTAATATAGTTTTGCAAGATGCGTGTAATAAAAAACAAATAAAAAATATATATTACTACCCGACTAACAGTTGTTACAACTTGATATCAGGGATGGACAGTCTAAGATTTTTTTTATATTGTCACGTATCGTGGCTGCAGGAGGAATTATTGAAAACGCTGGGATTTAATAACGGATTTATTGATTACTGATTTATTAATTGAACAAACGTACAAAATCATTTATCACTATTAAATGTAACGCTAATATTGAATTAAATTATTTCCCAAATTTAGCACTCGTAAATAGACCCTTTATATTCGCTTTAACACTTTATTCACTATTCACTAGAATACTCCATCCAATTTCCGCACTTATTAATTTTGCTTCGGTTTATTTTGCTACGTTAGAACTTTCCAGAATATCACTGTCGAATTGCCGCTCGCTTGGCCAGCCTGCGAGCCTGGCCTCCGCAACTCGCGGCTATGTTCGCTTTGCTTCGCTTCCGTGCTGCTGTCAACAACAACAACTGACCCCTATTTCCGCGCACGGTCCTATAAATATTGGCTAATATCGAGCCTTCCAGGCGTTTCCAGTGTTTACGAGGACTTCCTCGTCGTTTCCAGACTTTTCTAGATGTTTCTCGTAAGTCGTAGATTATGCTAATTAAATAAATTTCCAAAAATTGAAGAATATTTTTTTACAAGGTTTATATTATTTTATTTAAGTTACATTAAAGAAAATGAATTTTTCATAATCGATATTAGTTACTGTAATGATGGTTCACTTTTTTGTAAAAAATAAGTCAGAAATTATATCATAACTATTGTCATACTTGCTTGAACATTTTAGACTCACAACATAGGCAGGAATCTACCGGCCAAGTTTCTGCTGCTAGCTCTGGTATACTCTGTATATGTATTGACAATTGAATGTTATTTTCTTCGAGAAAACTTTTTTTTGTTGCGTCCGGTATACATTTACAGATTTTTTTTTTCTGACTTACCATCACGCGGAAAGAATGTACGCCACAGTCTTCCGTCCTGACACACAACTATCGCCTTATCCACATTTATACATGCAAGTATTTTTGAGGCTCTTAGCAGGACCACCTTACAGTATCTGATTAATTTGGTCAAACCACGTCTTTTGCGAACGCCTTCTCTTTGTGGCACCGTCAACGCTTACGTTATATACCTACTATTAGGTACCAAATAATACTTTGAACAATATATGTTTCCCCGTGTTGTCTCACCTTTGTCCGATCCTATTCCCCTCACCTGGAGACCGTCCGTAAAGCAGTTATCTACTCGCGTCGTTGGGCAAGACATTAGAGAGCGGGCTGTGTAAAATTTCGTCGTCGCTTATTAAAGTTTTCGGAACTCTAGAGTAAAAGTGCATGTGCTTTGAATGAAGGAACAGTAAAAATTAGTCCACAAGAACCAGGAAGCGAAGGAAACTGGGAGAACCACGGAATTCGGTGAACAATTCATTTTTCTTCTCTTTGATTGCATCGCATTATGCCCAAACCATTAAATTTGAGCGACCACCTTTAAATTTTATTTTCCATGCTATATAATACTTCCATTCTTTACTCTATCACAAATGTTTTATATATACCATAAATATTTTTTCCAATAAATTACATAGAAATGCATTGAATATAATATAATATTCAGACTGTTAGAGATATTTCAAAGATAGATATTTAAAGGCAATGTCTACTGAGTTTATAGTATCAAAGAGGAAAGGTTAACGCTGTGTGTCCGTGATGTAACGTAGGTCTACATGTCACAGAAAATATGAAATATCTACCTTATTTACGAGAACTAAAACATCACATTTTTTGTAATCATCGAATAGACATTTTCACACCAAAATGACTAAATTAAACTGTTACGAATGTACGGATTTTTTAATTAAAAAATATTTATTCATTACTTTCAGCCAGTGTGTATAAGAGAGCAGAATATTGCACATCGCAGTTAAATCGAGTAAGATAGAGCACGACAATACCACACATTTCAGGTAGGACAGAGATGGCGGTTGTTTGGGTTTCGGTGAAAGCGAAAACAATATCGAAAGAGTACGGTAGAGTCGCGCAACACGTGTTAGACAAAGACGGACTGCGGGCAACTGACGCGACCTGGATGTCGCGTCGTTGAATTCAGTTTGTAATGATAAGTCGGCGTGAGCGCACGTAAATTCAATATGCCATGATTTTATGATAATTTACTAAAATAATGAAAATATGTATGTTCACCTTACATAATTATAGAAAGGGACCTTTTAAAAGTCTTATCTATATCGTTTATATGTATATTTTATGACATATTAAAAACTGTGCCAATTTTTAATCAGGTAACGCTGTGTTACACCACCGTCCCCGAAGGCATTTTTTTAGCACAGTCTTCAAAATCCTAGTCCATTCTATGAACGAAACTTGGCCGACTGAATAAAATATTCTAGATTATTCCCGGTTGTTTGATGGCTCAAAGTCCTCTGTTGTGTTGCAGACCCGCCTGGCTGTGACGCAAGGCGCACATCTCAAGTGCCAATCGATCAGGCGGTCTTAGCGGAACATCTCAATGTTTGGCTGAACGTTTTATCTGATGGATCGTTGTCAGACTAAAAAGATGGACAAAGAGCCCTGACAGCTGTGTGACCACAGTTTACAAATTGCCGATAAAATTAAACATCAACATTAGTGTTGAACTATGATAATTAATGTTGATTATAATAAACAAAACTTGCGTATGGGTAGGCAAAAATACGTTAAATCTTTTTTAGTTTCACTTTCATTTCATAATTCATTATGATGTAGATCAAATGTACAAAAAATTGTTTTTTTGTACTTTGTACCCACATAAAATTTCATTTTTGACTTAAAATTGTTTATTATTTTATCTCTTCTAGTTATACAAAGAATGATATTTAATATTACACATACATATTACATACATACTGAAAAAATATGCCACATTTCTTCCCTAGAAATCCAATCCATCCCAGACTTGATTAAATTTAAACATTGTTTTAATTAGAGTATTTGCAAAACAATGGAACCATTGTTCTGTTTAAAAATAAATTTGTAGATTTTCCACTTAATTCTTAAGCCGTGAAACGCCGGGTATGTATATATGTAGATATAATAAAATAATTAATATCGCTGCGGTACAAAATTATGTTTGATATTTAAAATTATTTTTCATTTACATTAACATTTATTATTTTTAGTATCATGTCAAATTTATTTCGATAGCAAAAGTATTGCATTAATTAGTTAATTACATAAAATGAAAGATACAATAAGCTTACGACAATTTTACTTTCAGATAAAAATATAAAGGGAAAAGTGACATGCAAGATATTTTGAAACGGCCATCTTCAATAATGTTTAATTATGATAAAGCAAGTCTCAAAGTATAACTATGCTATTTTACGGCGCTATTTATTTTTGATGAACTATAAAATATTTGTAGGTGACAAATGTCTAGACTTACTATAAAACCACGAAAAATTCTACCAGATTTTTTCGACTTTCGACGAATAAATGCAGAAAAAAATGAAAATATTCTAAAATTAATAAATTAAAAATAAAATAAACATGTATTGAGGGTGGCATTTTTTATGTTTTTAATGTGGCAACCCTTATGTTTGACATTTGTCATTTGATACATTTAGGTTATTAAAAATGTATTGTTATACAAAATAACAACATTTTGTTCTTCTTAGCACATATTACAAATTTGTTATTTATTTTACATAAGTATCACGAACAGTGAGGACAATGCCAACCATCATTTGGGATCTGAAATAAAAGTATTAAGGATACATAAATAAACATAATTATTTTGGAATAAACTAACACTAAAAAGGACTTTATGTACCACGTTAATATTAAAAACAGAAATGAATACGAATACAAATACGAACATAGAATGTCCCATTAACATTTTTACAATTCGAACATTAAGGATAACGCTTGTATTATTTAAAAAGGACTAACTTTCCGACATCATAGAATCATCTAGGTCACTAAGCGAGAATCAAAACCACTACGCCGACCAGCCATTAAACATTATTATTGATGTAAAAGATGCGGGAGAGTAGGGGAAAAATATATATCAACGTATATATTGCAATGGAACTATTAACTATTACCAATGTATGTAACCGCAAGTAAGCATATGTGTAAATGAATGCGGAGCTGTTTATGCTTTGTTGTTTTGAATATCGCACCCCTAGTCAAACGATTTGTAAAAATTCATAAGGCCGAAAATAGTCTTCATTTTTCATAATTCATAATGTCGATTTTGTATGGTATATATTATTTTAACTATTTAATAGCTGTTCATTTCCCTTTTCTTCTTTTATTTTATTACTTTAATTATTTTACTTTTTCTTTTTCCTTTTTTATATTTTCTCTCCATGTACAATATAACATATATGGAATTTTCAAACTATATGGCGGACCAGGTCTTGCTCTAAAAACCTGGTTATGCTGGAATAAACATTATTATTATTATTATTGTTATTATTATTATTATATGTGATATTTCGAGACAGTATCAAAAATTTTAGTTGTTTAAGTCTCAAATTTTCATATATATTTAGTTACAGAATACATAAAGTCAAGCAAGAATATTTGATCACAGGTCACACCCTAAATTAATTTAAAAATTTGTTAATTTATTCCACTCGAAGAGAAAATCGATTCCAAGTATTTTGAAAAAGAAAACATTTGAAATAATTAATTTTTTAAAATTACTTTCAATGCATTCTTAAAGATATTTTACTTTGTTATGTAGGTGTTGTTATAATTTATATGATATTTTATCTCAAAATTGCTTTATGAAATTATTTGTTCTTTTAGTCTAAGAGTTTGATATCTCAAAAAAAAAAATTCAAAATGCAATTTCCCTCTTAGATTTTTCTTTAAAAAATATTACTTTAAAATATAAATTATGGCACAAAATAATAAAAATATTATGATGCTACACACGTTATTTGATTTCTTTCAGAGAATTGAAATTTTGAATCCAATTATGTAAGAGTACCACTTTTGACATGTCAGTTTAGAGCTAGGGATGCGATACATATATTTATGAATCATGGCGGCCCTCGTAGCCTAGTGGGAATGACACTGACTTTTCACTACTCGAGGGTTCTGGGTTCGATTTTCGGTGAGGTCGCAATAATTAATCTATGTGATTTACTCAAGCCTGGGTGTCTTGTGATGTGTTTCGCTTCTGTAGTTGGGCCTCTTGGCATGTAAAATTAAAATTTTAATTTAAAAAAGTACGCTGCATACTGCGCGAGTAACTGTAAATGTTTCAAAATACATACCTCTCCCAATGGAGGGTTTACACAAGCCGTGTGATAACTGTCGTTGCAACTGCAACAAAGCAGCTGCAACAAAGCAACGCCGTGTCTCCCGATTCCAGGAGGCCGCCACAAATCTTTAACAAAACGCAATTTAAAACATATTTTAATATTTATAATAAATTTAAAGTATCATTTTAATTAAGTATCCTCGAACTTGTGATATTTTTGCATTAGGTAACACACAAATTAGACGCCATCACGCCTAGACTTCTGAAAATCTTAACGCTTAGGCGAGCATACTACATATCACGACATCTATAGACCAAATTATTAATAATAATAGTTGTATCATTTATATAACGCTGTTTTCGTGAGTAGGTACTCACCTCAAGGGCGTGAAAAGGAACGATTAAATTCACCATTTTATCGGTTCCGTTTAACGAAAAATTATCACCCCGAAATTTCAAAATTTTCAAATGAAAAATATCCCCTTATATTGAGTTATTTATACTGGTTATTTTATAATTATTTTTTATCTATTCTTTAAGTAACACAAGAATCAAAATTTTCTTATATAAACCGAAAAACACATTATTAATATAAATTTCAATAAAATGATGTATCACATATCTGTTTATGCTCCCTGTTACAAATTGACATACTAACTTAATCCCTTAAAGTCCTTCGGTAATTTACTATTCAAATTAATTTCACTGTGTATTATTTAATTTTGCGATCTTGTTTTTTTTTTCTAAAAGATAATTTAATTTCATGTTCAATTTATGTGCAGTGGTCATATTCATGATGGTTTTTTTTTTTTGAATTCAAGTGTTGTGTAGATTAATAATATTTTAAATAAATATAAGAAGGTACATTAAATTTAATCATTTGTCTGAATGTCATTTTCATTAGTTATAATTTTGTTAGCATCAATATGATTCTTGTATAACGATTTATTTTTAATTTTATTCTCAATTCTTAAATTTTGATAAAAATGTTCAAAAGATCTGAATTTTCTTTTATAAAGAATTGCTTAATAATTTATTAAAAATTATTTTTAAAGTTGAAACAGGTAGGTTTTTATTATTATTTTTATTTTTTAAGAATACAAATTTACATACGTTTACATAAATATTTTTTTAACTTAAGTACAATTTTTGGAATCGCCACTAAACTTTTGTAGTAGTGTAAGAGTTATTTAAAATTATATTTCAAACATAAAAAGCATAGTAACATGAAATAAATAATCAAAAATAATTTTTAAAAATTCTTCATTTGTAAATCGCAGCTCATGTTTCTTTTGAACGCATTATTAAATTTACATTTGTTTAAATACACTTTTTACTGTGACAATACTAGAACAAATGCTCACTACAACTCGCTAGTACCTAGAATACACAGGTTACGTAACAATTATACAAACATAGCGGACGTGTTTGGTTCTGGCCTGTCACAGTATAGGGGCGCGATACTGAGAGCGCTTCATTCCGCCATAATGTAAATTATATACACTTTCTTTTTTTGTTTTTCTCTCTGTTTATATTATTTTTGCAAATAACTGTTATATACCTACATATGTAAAAGCCTATTTAGGCGTAAATGAATGAATAAATAAATAAATATATAAATAAATAAATAAATAAATAAATAAATAAATAAATAAATAAATAAATAAATAAACTCTTACATAATGTATTATATCTCGGATTCTAAACCACGGAAGGCAATAATCAGATAATAAGGGCAATATTTTTTCTATGAATCTTGCATACAACCTTGCATCGACTGCAATAGCATTATTTAGCTGGAATTTTGGCGAACCACTTATAATACAAATATTGTCCAAATGTTTACAAAAAAATACAAAGATACTTACAGCGCAGGTAAATCCAGGTTCGGGTTTTTTTATTGAAATGTTCCGCACAAACTCTCCTCCCCCCGCTGTTCTAACTTTAATATTCTCAAACACTTTTCGGTCAATAGGACAAGTATTACTGGACAACGACCACTTTCTCAAACACTTTCGACAAAATTTGTGGTGGCAGCAGTCGGGAATACCAATTTGCTTTTTAGCAAATGACCCCCTGCATATGGTGCAGAAGTCTTCAGATCCGGTATACTGGAAATATTTCATACAAAAAAATATTAATTACGCAACAAGATATAATCCAGTAAACCCTTTAAGAAACAATTTATTCCCAGTCGATCATTAAACACGGAGTAATTGCATGGGGAGGAGTGACGATGATTGCAATTAACCTATTGATTGATTGTTATTGACTAACTACAAGGTCAAAGGAAATATTGAATATATTAGACATTTTAATTGTGAGAAAATCTTCGAGAAAACCATCCCTGCTTACTTATAATATAAAACATTTCAAAAAAATTACAAATATGAATTCTACAGGCACTTAAGCCACAAACTGTGCAATATAATGTTGAAAAGTGTAACAAATTTTTGGTATCCGCAATTAAAACAACGATAAAAATTTGGATCAGAGATACGGATCAAGTATTTAAAGCAATGATTAAAATTTTGATGAGAGATATGGGTCGACCATTTTTTGGGTCATCTACCAAAACAATGTGACCACTTTAATATTGTTTTTTTTTTTATAAATAGAGATGAGAACACAGAATATGTGTCACATCAATATTCTTACTATTTTCCAACTA
This sequence comes from Agrypnia vestita, assembly GCA_016648135.1. Lineage (NCBI taxonomy): Eukaryota > Metazoa > Arthropoda > Insecta > Trichoptera > Phryganeidae > Agrypnia > Agrypnia vestita. The sequence continues at coordinate 143,818 of JADDOH010003359.1, read as the reverse complement.
AGCCAAACGCTTGTTCTATGAAAATAGAACTAACTTGCTAGTCTGGAGTGAATTTCGAACCCGCGACCTTAAGATCACGAGACGAGTGTCCTAACCACACCACCAAGCTACTCTTTCTGTTTGCCAGGTTATCTATAATATTAATGAAATTAAGATTCCAAAGATAAAATGTTTATTCGTAGTAGAGTGTAAACGACGAATTATCCGTTTTTTTAATCAATTTGTATTTTGTGTACCTACTTAAATTCTGATTGTAAACTTTGCCTGTCCCGACGTACAGTTTTCAAGTGAGATGAGATAGGCATAGTAAAATAAAATCTACAAAAAATGTAAATAATGTATAGCACTGAAATAAAAAAATAAAAATAAAGGTAACACGGATATATGCTTCGTCTAACTAACCGACCACCATCACATTTTCCTGTAGGGATAGGAAGAGAGGATAGAATGCCATGATTTTCTATCCTGGCACACCTCTTTTACTATTTTGATTCAACCACATTCATTTATCTTCTCATGTAGGCAATTATATTCTTATACCTTTTAACAGGGCCATCCTCAAATATTCGTTTATCTGAACATACCACGATTTTTGCGAATGCCCTCCATTCCTGCCTTCAACACTCGCTCAACATCAGCCCTGATGATGGACCCTGCAATGGGATCCGAAACGTCGGCCCGAAAGGTCGTAACAACACGGCATAATACCCCAGTAAACACAAACTTGAAGATTCTGAGTGGCCGTGAAAACCTAAAAACATTCTTTACTCGCCTCACATATTTTCTTTACTATCCTCCCCTCGCTTATATGTTCCATATCTTGACAACCCTTATATATTCTTTATACGCTGCAGCTCTCTCTAGAATAATTTATAATTCGTTCAATTTTCACTCTCGCAGATTTTTCACACGCGCACTTAAATGACCATATTTGTACTTTATTCAGTATACTTTTATTATTTTTTTGCCAATTCCAGATTTCACTTCCATATATTTGAGTTTACTAGATCACCACATGGTCGAAATTGTAATATTCCACAAGCTTGTAATTCTGTATTTGTGAAAAAATTCTTAAATTTCATGTACCGTTATCTCAGTCACACCACTGCAACTGTAGTAGTAATTCTAATACTCAAAATTTATTTAGACGACTCGAGCTAACTTCAAACGCGAAAATTTAAATTATTCATAGCTAACAGTCATTCGAACATGAAATATATGGCCACGTCTACGACCGTTGCGTGTCACAAGATGTATCTCCTTAACCTTAGATCCCACGCATTATACCAATAAGTTATTTCTAGTTCATTTATAACATTTTAAATTTTTTTCCCCACTGTTTTTAACCAGCAATTATTTCTTAATTTATTCATTTACGCCCAAAGGGCTTTTACAACGTGAGTAAATATGTCGATATCATCAGCGTAAGCCAATAGTAGAAATGTCATCTTGTAACAAAGATCAACTTACTTACAAGTAAGACATTATAATTTAGTTTGAACTTTTAATGCGCCCATTTTATTAGTCGTATATACGCCAGAACAAAGTGAGGAGGGAGAATTTTAGTTACTTTTGTAGATATTGGATCTGTATATTATATACCTCTTATTTTCCTCCATGAAATATTATCAATGATATCAATCATTTCGATTCAAGATAACCAATGGACAAAAAATATTGTTTCTGATTAGCATACCTAATTGAGGTACATTTATTCATAAAAAGTATATTTATTTTATATCTTTTTAAACTCTGTATGTTTTAAAGCTTGACGTATTCATTGCAAAACAAATTTTAAATAATACAATAGGTGATTGTGCAAATTAAGCATTTTTTTGAAATCTGATCCGAAACAAGTTTTTCGTGGGAAACCATTTAGCATTCGCTAAAATGAGGTTAGCGTGGTTGCGTGGTGGCAGTAAATACTTTTCCATTTTTTAAAATTTGTTATGCTTTTAGACGGCATTTCAAACCAGAAAATTTAAAAATTTCCACTCCATCATGATGCTCATCCTCATCACCGTCTAAATGTTCATAGCAATAGCGCCCCCCCAGGTAATTCTGATAATAAACAGCTCGAATAATACTACGTTTTACACATTTGTGAAGTAAATGAAATATTATGGGTGCATAAAAGACGTGATTCTTTTGGCATTTAGTCCTCGTACGACGAACCATTAGGGGGTTAATCCACCTTGGCAGAATAAAGTTAAAAAAAATAAGGTAGTAAGATTATTTACATTTTTGTAGATTTTTTACAATATTAAAGTACGTATTGATATATGGTACGTACACTGATATATAGAAATACGGAGCTGCCAAAAGAGGAACAAAAGTAGATGGAACGCAGTGAAAATGAAATTACTTAATGATAAGAGTAACAAAAGTAGATGGGATGCAGTGCAATGCACGGTTTACGAAAAAAATTAAATCTGAATAGAATTACAGAGAGAAGCTATGATCTGGTCGGTGGCCCCATTCCAGGATAATAGCAACAAAGTCATGCGCTTAGCTCAGAACAACCGCTTAACTCAGTTTGAAAATAGTAAGAATACTAGCTGTAACCCTTAAAAAATGACGGAACATTGGTTCGCGTCTTTGTTAAGCCCTATTATATATTTGAAGCATATTTTGGTGATCTATGGAGGGGCGGCCGTAGCAATCGTTAATTAACGCATAGCGTTAATCGGCCGGTTCGGGTTTGGTGACCAGGTATTCAAGCCCCATCTCCAGCCGTTTTTTTAGCCGCGAATTCGAACGAAATTACAAACGTTACACGAAATTATGGGGACAGACAAACGGAGGATAACGAAGTTATTTTTTTATGCATTTTATTTAAAAATAAAAAAAGGGTCATTAAGGTGGTTTGGTCACGTTGAACGAATGAATAAAGTGAGAAAAGTAAGAAAGGTACATGACGCAACCGTCGACGTTGCCAAAATAGAGACGGCCATGGAAGATTTGGCATAACCAAGTAAAACAGAGACTTGAAGATAGTCCCGTTAAGAGCCTCAACAATGCGAAGATAAATGAATTATGCGAGTATTGTTTCCGGACAGAAGAGTGTCGCGCTCCATCTTCTCTGCCTACCCCCATGGCGAAACGGCGTTAATTTAGTTTTTTAGTTCTTCATTTCTCAACCATAAAAATATATTTGGTGACAAGTAATTTTTCCCATTGTTCTAAATGTTTTAGTATTTATATTTTATATTTTAGAAAGCACACGATTTTTTTGTACTCAACTGGAACATCAATTAACTCAAATGATACTTTGCATATTTACGATATTATATTTTTTGGAAGAAAATGAAGGCTATATTACCTAATGATAACAATGAGTTTTCCTTAAAAACTTTTTTTTAAGAATTTGCTTATACATATCGACGGCTACTACGTATAATATCGTAACCCACAAATCGTCGACTTTTAGTTTTTATGTGTATTTCATATGTATTTAATTATATGTTTATTTCCAAGAAAGAAAAAAAAATATTTTGCAATAAATAACGTTTTTTTCGGACGTATTTTATCATATCTCAAACAACTACATATTTTTTACGAAGTATACTATCGTATGTAACACTTACGATAATTTGCGTTGGAAAATAACATAAGATAATTTTATCGTATGTAACACTTACGATAATATGCGTGAGAAAATAACATAAGAAAATTATCGTATGTAACACATACGTTATTTTGCGTCGTGTCTTTTCCGAAGTAAATGTTGTAAGTCATTTATACGATATTTTACGTCGCGTCTTTTCCGAAGTATAATATCGTATGTGCATTTCTACAAAACCCTTTAATAATTTCGACTTTTTTGTGATTATTTATGAAACTATAGTATAAAGTAAAATATTGAAACGAAATTTCAAAAAAATTGGACAATATTTAGATTTATACCGGACGAAAATATGTTCAAATCCTTCTCCTGTAAAATTGAATTTTATGGGTTACGATATTATTATATTAAATAGAGATGCGAACACGGAATACGTGTCACATCAATATTGTTGCTATTTTCAAACAAAGCTAAACGCTTGTGCTATGAAAATAAAAAACTTGCTGGTCTGGAGTAAAGTTCGAACCCACGACCTTTGGATCACGAGGCGAGAGTCCTAACCATAGGACCAACAAGCTACTCAATTAGTTCCAAACATGTGATGTATGGTCTAATACATGCATCATAAATCTATAGTCATTTAAATATTTTAATTATAAACTTTTTGCACTTCAGTATAAACTTCTTTATATTTACTTTGCTTTGTATTGTTTTCAGCAGACTACGGAAGAATTTAAGGCTCTTTGTATATCAAGATAATTTTGTTAAGTGGTTTTCTTTTTTTTTGATGTCTTAGGCTATCAGCGCCTCTTGTATTTATGAATGAAAATCCACATTTTGTTTCATCTTATCAAAGTATTTGGGCAGTAATCCGTAACTGATTTTAAATATTTGTTACAAAAAATTGTATTTTATTCTTTGATTCACCGATTCATATTTCGTCATTCGACATTTTTGTTGTTTTTTTCATTCTATTACATTTCAATACTATACGCATTGCTTTATTTTATACTAATTGAATGTAGTTATGCAGAATGCAGCCAGCCACAAAAAACTCCAATTGAGATAAAAGCACTTTTGTCCAAAAATGGTATAATTAAACCTACACAATACTTAGAATATTGTTTACTTCAAAAAATTATAAATAATATATAAATGCCAATTTCTAATAACTACAAAGTGGATATAAGTGTAGATTTTTAGAAATATTGGTGTTTTTTCATCTGTCTCATTTTATTACGTCAAATATGCATTCTGCAGAAAACAGTCAGAGTTACTTATCTATTATGAATATGTATCTAGTAATTAAATTTATATTTTTATGGGATTTTTATTATCACCATGTGAATATGTATTTTTAATACTATATAATAATACTAAATATTTAAGTAGATAACTGTTTTCTGTTGAATATGTTTTGAGAAATAGTCATATTAAAACTGTTTTATGTAGCGTGGGTGCTTTCTGCGGATTTTAAAATGTTGTTTTCGAGATCAATAAATATTTCACAAGGCTATTACTGTGAATTTTTGTATGAAAGCGGATTGGTTGGTATTAGGAGAACATAGAATTGACCTTACTGTGTTCGATGACATTAATATCTACCGATACATTATGAGGTTACCTAGATATTAAGCGTCGCAAATGTCAAAATATATGGTGAAAATGGGAAACGATAAAGTGCACTATATTTCTTAATATTTACATATCCATCAATATGATTTCATTTTTGACATCAGGGCACTCAACTTGAAAAAATCGGAGTCAAGACATATCACAGTTAATACATACACAATAAGACATATATTAACATACCTACAGTTCAGTTCAAATTTATACAAATAACGTTCACACTTTACACTGTAAACCTTAAACACAACATACCTTTGAATTTTCTTTTTGCTTGCGAGTAGCCATCTTAAGTTTTTTTATTTAACTGCTTATAAAATGAATTCAATTTACTCTAAAAAAAACTACGATTTAATTTAAATGAAAATAGCACTACTGAATATTTTATTACTGGAAACAAAATAAAAACAAATAATGTAAAATTTGAAAATGGATAACTTACTGAATATTTTAGTTTTTTAAAATTTTCGATACTACGTTCGTTTCAAGAACCAGAGAGAAAAGATTTTTTAACAGGTAAAGATCAAGCTCCGAGGTAAGGAAAAAAAGTAAAAGTAAACAGTAATAGAACCTAAGTAAAGCGCATGCGTAATGTCAGGGATGGTGACGAGTTTCCGGTATCTACTTCACCATACGAAGACATAATAATTTTTTCAAACATAATAATTTCAATGTAAACATAATAAGTTTTCATCAAACATAATAATTTTGTTGTCTGTCTGTCCGCCCTTCTGTCTATCGTAACGTCCGTAATTTCTTTCAAATTCAGAGCTAAAAAACGAAATTAATCGGCCGAAGATGGGGCTTGCACCCCGGGCCAGGAAAGCCGAAGGCGATAACGATAGCGATGTTGCTACTGCCGGGACTGCATTACCCATCAAAAATAAAGTACATATAGGACTTAGCAACGACCCCCATTATTCCATTATTCCACCCATTATAATCTCCAGGGTTTAAAATTACCATCAACTGCCGGCAGGGAAAATATTTAAAAAAAAATTTCAAATATTTTGATAAAAGTGAAGACATACAAAAAAAATCAAGTTAACGAAAAAATATTTAAATGCCACCGGGAATCGAACCACGGACCTTCAATTCTATCCGGGAATTGCGCGTTATCCATTTCGCTATGGCATTCAGATAGGTTAACGAAAATTTTTCAACTTTTTATGCAGTCTCTATCTAATTGATTAACATTTTTATTCCATTTTTAAATCAATTAAATAGAGACTGCATAAAAGGTTGAAAAATTTTCGTTAACCTACCTGAATCCCATATCGAAATGGATAACGCGCCATTCCCGGTTAGAATTGGAGGTCCGTGGTTCGATTCCCGGTGGCATTTAAATATTTTTTCGTTAAATTGAATTTTTCTGTATGTCTTTTCTAATTGATTAATAATTTTTTTTTAATAATTCACAGAAATTTGTTCTGAAATTACAACTTCACAATAAGAATGTGTTTCCTTTAATATTGATAAAAGTCTTTATTTGTGTATTTTGGTGTTGGCTGCAAATAAATAAATACTTATTCTTTAGGAACCGGCATGTAAAATTACCGTCATTTTTGACGGGTTATTTTGTATTGAAAATATCTACTGAATGTCCGATCATGTGTGTGGGATGAGAGAGGATTTCCTATTATTGGTGTGATAAGTTGTTAGTGATCAATATTTATCTCATCAAACTTGCTTGTGTTGAATTCTGTCAATGTCAGAAATTTCCATCCGCCCCTTGCGACTTCCATTGTTTACCCCGGGCCGATGTGGGCGGGTAGTTAGGGGCTGGAGATTAAGGGGCGGCCCGTGGGTCTCGGCGGAAGGGCCTGATCTGGAGAGCTCTGCAGGAGCCATATTAGATTGCTAACATGTAAATAGAACCACTTACAATACACAGGCCGCGCGCACGAGTCGTAAGGGGAACATTGAAGGGTACGTAGCTATTATAAAACAATCGATAGCGATTTGAATGCGGAACCGGTCTAGAGACTAGAAGGGATGTGTATTTGATTACACATTTTTATCGATTGTTGCGCGGTATGATCGATAATCCTGAAATTATGCAGAGCATTGGTTTGTATGTTTCTGATAATTACATTAGACATCGTCAGCGTGAATTGTTTCACATTCCAATGTACAGGACCAACCTGCCGATGGTTATGCCTGTTGGAAGAGCCACAGCTATGCTGAACAAAATCGCTTTGGATATTGATATATTCCATGTGTCTGAGGGGGTTTTCCGAAGTAGGATTCTCTTACACCTTTTGCCAGATTGTACAGGTCATTTTTAATTGTTTAAGAATAAATATAATTATTTTAATATATATATATATATATATATATAGGTGTTAAATCTAAGGCTTTCACGGTACAATATATTAGTTCTAACTACTTTGGGGGTAACCCGCGTCAAATTCTGGTCGTCAGGACCAGTCGTCTGCGACGTTTCAGTGAGATCTGTTCGAAACGTCGGCAGAAGACGGACGGGTCCTGACGACCAGAATTTGACGCGGGTTACCCCCAAGTAGTTAGAACTAACATATCTAGACAGAGAGAGATATATATCTATATATATATATATATATATATAATATATATATATATATATAATATATATATATATATATATACAAACGGTGTACAGTAAGATGGGGTCTGAATAACAATGGTAGTAAAAGAGAGAGCGACTCGACATGCACGCGCCTTTTATACCTTCTCTCTCTCTGTCATGCAGTCTCTTTCTGGCGTCGCGACATACGTTCCTCAGATCTATTACATATATATATATATATGTGCGTGTGTGTGTGTGTATATGTATATTTTTAGATATAACCTCGTCATATGTATGTCTTGAATATAAAGATTGTAATATACATATTATGGAATAAATAAAAATTGAATTGAATTGAACTGCCGAGTATAGAAAGGAACTATTTAGGAGAGGGGATCGGGAAACAAAGAAAGTATGTATTTAAAGTTTTTATTCCTGGAAAAAAAGTAAAAGTAAACAGTAATAGAACCTAAGTAATGCGCATGCGTAATGTCAGGGATGGTGACGAGTTTCCGGTATCTACTTCACCATACGAAGACATAATAATTTTTTCAAACATAATAATTTCAATGTAAACATAATAAGTTTTCATCAAACATAATAATTTCGTTGTCTGTCTGTCCGCCCGTCCGTCTATCGTAACGTCCGTAATTTCTTTCAAATTCAGAGCTAAAATACGAAATTAATCGGCCGAAGATGGGGCTTGCACCCCGGGCCAGGAAAGCCGAAGGCGATAACGATAGCGATGTTGCTACTGCCGGGACTGCATTACCCATCAAAAATAAAGTACATATAGGACTTAGCAACGACCCCCATTATTCCATTATTCCACCCATTATAATCTCCAGGGTTTAAAATTACCATCAACTGCCGGCAGGGAAAATATTTTTAAAAAAATTTCAAATATTTTGATAAAAGTGAAGACATACAAAAAAAATCAAGTTAACGAAAAAATATTTAAATGCCACCGGGAATCGAACCACGGACCTCCAATTCTATCCGGGAATTGCGCGTTATCTATTTCGCTATGGCATTCAGAAAGGTTAACGAAAATTTTTCAACTTTTTATGCAGTCTCTATCTAATTGATTAACATTTTTATTCCATATTTAAATCAATTAAATAGAGACTGCATAAAAGGTTGAAAAATTTTCGTTAACCTACCTGAATCCCATATCGAAATGGATAATGCGCCATTCCCGGATAGAATTGGAGGTCCGTGGTTCGATTCCCGGTGGCATTTAAATATTTTTTCGTTAAATTGAATTATTCTGTATGTCTTTTCTAATTGATTAATAATTTTTTTATCACTCACAGCACACTAATATTGTTGGTTACTTTTCTCCCATCACAAGGATGTGTCGCACTTGTAATATGTATTGTGCTAACCCTCACATTGATGCTGATATTCTTGCAGATACCTTATCATCGTTCAAAACGTTACTCATACACAACATCCATTTTTTTAACGATGACCTAAACCTACTGATCCATTAAATCAATTAGTTATTTACATATTCTTATATGATCAAAGTATATTAAAAGTAAATATATAATACACATAAATGTACATGTAAAATAAATATAAATGTTAAAATACATGTTACTAGAGCGTGACGAAGGCACTTGTAATTGAGATACTGGGCATAGTTTTCATTTATAATGTTTTATTATTGCAGTAACATGTACCCATTATCCATTTAGTGTCTCTAATAAGTATAAAAAAAAACGTGTCGATAATTCATTTTTGTTAAGTTCAATAAAATACATTATACTTATGGGAATTTGAATTATAACTTAAACCTAAGGAAAACTAAAGTGGATAAATCCGACTAGAATAATCAAGATATCAACTCGAAAATTTTTAGATTTGAATAACAGAATTAAATTCATTTTTATAATATTTTATGAAGAGAATCGCAAGAAATGACGTGTCACCAATGCAAATTGATTTATAACTTCGGTACCAACGCACGCTTGGTACCAATAATTAACTTTGAAATGAAATTGAGGGATGGATCGAAAAGTTATTTCGAGGGGAAAAGATATACCTACGTTACCGTTTAAATATATTTATGCCCCATTAATTGTATTTAATAATTTAAATATCATCTAATGCGAAAAATTTCCGTTGCCCACATAAGAGGACCTAGGATTGATCCTACTAGTGGATAAATTACTTCAATAAAGAGTTTACAAATAGAGTAAATGGTTCCAGGAAGAGACTATGAGCAGTGCTCGATCGGCATACAGGGGGCGTATGGTACCTTATGGTGAAATTTTCTAGGGATGGAAGAATTGGAACTGCGAGCTGTATTTTACTTTCGCTAAATAATGCGATAATAAGAAAATCCTGAGATAAGTTTCAAGACAAAATTGACATTTTAAAATTTTTTGACATGCCCAATGGCCACCCTAACACATATGGCCATCAAATATTGATCCTAACAAAGAGAGTGAGAGGAAGAATCCAGACTGGCTGGATGATTTTTTTCAGAGGGATAGCGGGAGTCACACTGGTGGACAAAAGTTGGCTTGGACATGTTCTTAATTAAAATGCCAGAGAAACAGTTACCATGAAGTATCCTCTTGCAAACCCCTGACTATGCTGGGAGAAACAACATAAATACGTGTACAAAGACACGATGGATCTAAACTGTTTAATAAGTACGTACGGAAGCAGCACAAGACAGAAACATATCGAAACAGCTTGTTAAGAATGTCTCAGGTTTTCAAGGCCGTTCAGAATCTTCTGAGTTTATGTGTTTTTTCTATGTAATTTTCAGGAATATTCTACCGTGTTCTCTGACATCGCTGACCGATGTTTTACGGTATTGCAAACAAAAACTTAACCATGACTTCATCGACATAGATTACAATACATCGTCCCTGATGATGGACCCTGCAATGAGATCAGAAACGTGGTATAGAGAGGTCAAAGATGCACGTCAGAATATCCCAACCACACACAGAAGACCTTGTTGACTTTTTGGCTTCCGACCCTACTACTTGGACAGGGGATGAAGACAATGATAATTTTCGAAAAGATTTAGTGCCTGACTACTTATTTAAGTATAAAAAATATATGGAAAAAATAAATAAATATCGAAAATTATAAGAGATATTTATTTAGGATAGAAGTAGGTAGCTAGATTAAGTTAGATTTGTAAGATGTTTTGATTACTTTAACACGATTATATACAAGGTATATTATAAATTAGATTATAATTGTTATAGGTCGACCACAGTCAAAAGACCATTCCATAGCTTTGTCCGGTAAGAAGAAAGTAGGAGAAAGTTGCCTGGCAAGCCTGTATTACAAGCCTCAATATGATATTCCAAATAAATCCATATTTTTTAGTTTAAAAAAGGTTACTTACCTACTAGAAAAACTTATTTTGTGTTAATATTTTGCATTGTAACAACACACATATTTTTTTCGCACATTCTTTTGAATGCGGTCTGGCTATAATACATTTTTTGTAAATGTTACCCACGTGAAATAATTAAATGATTTTCGAATAATAATGCGCAAGGTATTTTCATAAAATAATTGATTTCGTAATGATTATTGAATTTTCATATTCAAAATAGATTCAACCCATTGTAAAATACATTCTTGAAACAATTTTGTCTAGATAGACTATTCAACTCTCATAAAGGTAAGCCAGGCCGACCGCAAACGAACATTTTCTACCGTGTAAAGGTCCGGCTGTGAAAATTAAAAAACAACTTGAGTAAACAGACTCCATATTGGTAAACGCGTATGGCAGTTAGTAGACTCGTTTGAAAACTAGTGTGCCAAATATGTCGCGTTTATTTTTGTACTGAAATAAAAACTTTTCTTTTATTATGGCGTAGAAATAACATTATGATACACAAATCATACATTAAATAAGGGATTTCTTTTTACTCCCTTTATATTAACTCGTGGCGTCTGCTTGCTTGCTTGCCGGCTTGCCTTCGAAAAAACTTTGGATCGATTTTTGACCCTTTTCCCGTGATCCAATCGAGCAAACAGACTCGTGGCAACGATCAAGAAGATCTATCAAATTTTCGTTAAAAAAATTAATAATTATAGTATAATTTCGGATTTTTAGATTTCAATTACTCCGTCGGTATACATAATAGGTACTTCATTACGAATTTCGAAAATCTAAATTGACTGACAAATGTTTTAAGAATTTAATCTTCAAAGCATGAAGTGTCTTATCAAAGCTCAAAACATCTGACATTTTAGAAATATATTAAATTACTGAAAGTTTAGTGTTATGTAATATGTTTAAATTTGTCTTTAATTGTTGTTATATTTTACAAAGAAAGGGAGTATAAAAAAAATTGTTTTTTATGGGTTAGTTAATATTTTGACACTCTGGCAAATAAATCATTCATGTCAACTTATTGAAAAACAAATTTGTAATCATTACCTTTTCAAATTACCAGAAATTTTGGTTATTTCAATTTTAGATTCCAACATCGGGCTCTTTTCTACAGAAAGACGATTTCAATATCTAATAAATATTAATTTTAATTTAATGAATTCAGTATGTGATTCTTGGATTTAATAGAAAATGAATTGCAATTATAATATACTAGCTAAAACCCTTAAAATATATCTTTATAATATCGTGGATAGAAAAACAAAAGGGCGTTTGTGATTTTTTCGAACTTTATAGGAGAGAAAATAATGTTTTGTCAAAATTTATTTTATTACTTAATGATTTCCATGTGTTTTGGATAAACAAATATGAAAATGGTTTAATAATAAAATAAACATTAACAAAACTTTCATTGCAAAAATTTTGAGTTGTAGATAGAGAAATAAATAAATTTAAAAACTTTGCAAAAAAATATACAACAATGAATTAAACATCGACATATTAGATTTTTGTAGGTCAACATTTTTAGAAGCCATTTTCTCAGTCCCATGTTTTTTGGATTGGATGCTTTCTGCATAACTTAGTCTTATTGATATTTTTAATGTATAATAAACGACGATTTCTCCGCAATGAATCTGAAACTGATTAAAAACCTTGAAGATGATTCTCAATCTGCAGTAGTCTTGAAGAAGAAGATTGACAATGTCATTTAAGAACAATAATGGCATTTTGTGGTCCACATTCGAGAAAATTGAAAATGAGTTCGCCATCATCTTATTGTAACGGAATACATCAAATATTAAAGAATCCTACATCACAGTTTAAAATAGTGAATATAAAAAATGTGAAGAGTTTATTATTACAAAAATATTTGTTTAAAAACATCTAATATGGTACTAATTATTTCAACATTCTCCATAAAAACAATCGTCGTTAATTATAAAATTCATAACAAAAGTGTTAATAACAAATCGAGTTTAAATGACAACTCCGTCATACGTTATCTTCTTAAAACAGGTAAGGGGTGGCAGACAGCCTTACCTGGTGACAGGGGACCGCAGCAGGGGAGGATTTTTCATTTTTTATAAATGCCAGTGAATTGGACGCGAGGGATGCGACCCCTGAATCCTTTCCAATTTGGTGTGGGCCCCGTCGCGCGGGATTCGCCCAGGAAAAAGGACGGACACGTAAATATTAATGAATTTAAATTGCAGGGCACACGGCATCAAATGTTGTGCGGAAATAAAAACGTTAGAAGATAATTTACATCCGTTGGTGCTTTGGAGCGCTCGTTGGGAAAACGGCGCGCGTTTGTTTTACAGTCATTTGTATAAAAGTTGTATTTTCGTGTAATTGTGAACACGGAAGCGCATTATTTCTGTTTGTTTTCTTTCAAACGAACGAACAAACTTCAGGGCGATGAAAAATGAACATTTTTGTAATTTGTTAGGTAAAAATTGTATTTTTATAAAAATGATGACATGATATTTTATTTTTATTTATTTTATTTCTATTTAATTTTAAGTATAAAATTTTGACATTTAAGAATAAATTAAATACTATGTTTTAAACCACTTTATCGGTATATATTTGTCAACTAGTTTCGGTTGGACTCAACCTTCTTCAGGACAATTATAATATAAACTATATAGTTCAGTCCATATTATAATTGTCCTGAAGAAGGTTGACTCCAACCGAAACTAGTTGAAAAATATATAGCGATAAAGTGGTTTAAAACATAGTATTTAATTTATTCTTAAATGTCTTATAATGTCAAGCCACAAAGTGTTTTCTTGCTTTGAAAAATTTATAAAATTTTGTTTGGACTGTGTCTGTCTCACTATAAATATATGTGTTGAGACAGGCATACTTTACAATATTATGTAGGTTCAAAACATAGTAAATAGATAATAAAGTGTTTAAAGTAACATAATAGAAAATATATCATATATATGAGGTTATATTGTGTTAGTGTGCCTATTTTATCTCATCCCTTGTTTCGGATCCAATGTTTTATTTTGTATTTTATGTTAGGGTTGTAAATTGTGGTTAGCCCGGATGGTTTTAACTCGTCAAGCATGCAATTAAGTAATTTGGGTCCAAAATAGTTATAGCTCCTTTGTCCATACGTGATATGTAACCTTGGGATTTGTAGATTGAGTTTGTTTGACCGTGTGGTAATTATTGGTTAAAACTATGTTGTTGGTTTAAACTATGTATTTTTATGTTTTTATATATATTTAAGAGTAGTATAGTAGTAAAGATCCGAGGTTATTTAAGTCCTTGACAATTTTAAGATCTGAAGAGATATTCACCCGAAAAAACTGGTTACATTTGTCAAATCAATCAGTTTTTTTTTCCTTATTTATCTTTTTCGACCCAATTTTCTTTTTTCTTCTTTAATACGACTAAGCAGTGCACCTATTTTAAATAAATTATTCTTTATAATGTATTGTTTAAGTTTTCTGTTTTTGTTTCAGATTTATTTCAAATGTACACAAATATCAGAAAGGAAGAATGAATTCTGGAGCTCAAAATAATATTAAACCAATATTTTTATTTCAAAGTTATTTTAATTCGGCTGAGGAATAATAAGTGATTTTTTTTCAAACAGACGATATTTTATATCTAAATAAATTTATTTCCTGTTATAAAATTTTTTAATGAAATCAAAAACAGACTTTAAAATGCGTATTAATTCGGCGAAAATTATTATCCTTTTGTTCTGAACAATTTTCATATTATTGTCCCGTAGCAGACAATAGAACAAAGAATTCAGAGCGGGACCAGCATAATCGTGAAATTTATACACCGGTATAAAAATAATTGCAAAATCAAAAAGTTTTGTAGAAGAAGATAAATCTTAGATACAATGTGAAACCTAACAATGAATTTTACAAGATTTTCAGTTTTACACCAAATATATTTTTAAAAATTCATAACTTGTTTTGTATAAAAGATATCCTAATAAAAACATTATTTTGAAATTGTTAATCACTCAGTTACAAATCACATATACAATACAAGGCAACAAGCGAGCAATTAAGGGCCGGTCTTATAAACGAAATACCAAATTTCCGTTAGTAAATCGACAATTTACTAACGGTTGGCCGTTCGTTTATAAATGTTACCGATGCTCGTCTTATAAAATTTTTTTTACCGTCCGTAAGTATCGCAATATCGTACTGCTCTTGTCTATGATTTTAGAGCTGTCAAAGGCGAATTATATCTCTTTTCTATCTAAAATTTCTCGCTCGCACCAGATTTTTGGGATACTTCCCACAACACTACACTGGTAGTAGCCTTTAAAACCCCAACTGAGTCTGCAGCAGCTAATAATATTGTTCCAAGAGCATAGAATCTCAAGGCAATAAGCAATTTTGTAGTTGGTGATAATGTCAGATTCCTACGGGTGCGCCTTTTTAGATTGTCCCCAATAACTTCTAGAAGCTCTGAAGCAGACCCTTTCGACAAGCGAAAACGGTATCTAAAATCTGCGTCATCTAAAATATTAAAATAGTCCACTCGTATATTGAACACTCTTTGTCGTCGAGTTTGTTCTTTATCCGACGAACTTGAATACAATAATAGCTCGACATCGTTATGTAAAAACATTTTTCCTTGAAAATGTAGCAATAGTCAGCACGGTTTATATGTACGTATTAAAAAAACAGTATTAAACGCAAATTGACAGCGGACCTAACCTAATCTGTCATACTTCTGTCAACTAACGGATGGTAAACTGGTGGTTCGACTGTCGGTATCGGCCGTTGGTAAAATTTTACAAAAAGTTGAATAACGGATTGTTATAGGACGAAAAAAGTGACGTTTGTATCAAATTTCAGTTTATTTGGTCTGAAATTTAACTAACGGACGTTTATAAGACCGGCCCTAACAGTACCAAGATCAACAACAACATTTTACCGACGTTTCAATATGTTCTTAGCACCAAAATTATACAACACTAAACATTCACAATCCACAACTGAGAGGACACCACCTGAAACTAAATCAGACATCATTTTCCTTGAATCTGAGGAAATACTTCCTGATCAATAGAGTGGTGGATGCCTAAAAAAGTTTACCAGAGGAAATTGTATCTGCCAGTTCAGTTAACGGTTCGAGAATACTTTAGCTGCATTTTACACTGAGAGGCACACGATACAGGCCCATCAGCAATAGCTGCCTGCCTGTCAAATAATAATTATAATAATAAAAATCTTCTTTATATGGACACACCACATGATTCAGTTAACTCTGACCAATATCTATTACTAATTATTATTAATTTTTTTAAATAGAGTTGCGAACACGGAATACGTGTCACATCAATATTCTTACTATTTTCAACCGAAACTAAACGATTGTGCTATGAAAATAGGACTAACTTGTTAGTCTGAAGTGAGGTTCGAGCCCGCGACCCGAGGCGAGAGTCCTAACCGCAAGCCCAAAAAGCTACTCAATTATTGTTTTAATTAGTTTGTGTAAATGTATTTCATTGTTCATTCAGTGGTAAGCATTTGTTTTCAAAAGTTATTTTATTTTTATTAATCATGTTATATTTTTAATTTTTTTTAATATTATAAATGTTTATTTAGTTTATTTAGAGAATTAGATTCATTTTTAGGACACAGCAGATAAGCCTGACTCCTTTATACCAACTTTGATGTAGTTTAGGAGACATAAAACCAAAAATTAATAATAAATTTCACTGAAAAATTAAACAAATTAAATGTAAAATAATTACAAGTAACTGTTTACCTATTAAATAAATAAATAATTTCTTTATGCAAAGGGATTTCTCATTTTCAATTTCTTTTTTATCGTGACTTGTAATTTCTCAAGAATGACAGCAATCAAACGCGTTAACTCTTTTATAATGCGATCATAAATTTGGCTTCTGTAAAAATTGTTCTATTATAACAGTATGAATTTTCCATGAAGATGCTCTTAAATGCGGTCCCGTCTCGGGCGAGCGAAAGATCACAGCCTCCTGACAGTGATTAATATCCCGGGGCTGGGCGCGATCGATCCGGGTGTGATTAATGCCGCGACCGGTTCCGTTCCGTTTCGGTTAGCGGCTCGGCCCTGCTGGGCGCGCATTCGCAAGCTCGTCGCGCGGCGGCGCTCAAATACGACGCAAAAATAATATCGTACCGAAAAGCCACATATATATATATGTTAGTATTAATTTCTTTGGGGTTGACCCGCGTCAAAATCTGGTCCTCAGAAGGACCATTCGTCAACCGACGTTTCGCCTGAATCACAACAGGCATCTTCAGGGTGTCTTGTTAATAATTTTCCGTTACGAGGGGCAGTGCGAACGCGTCCGTTCATATCGGAAGCTTATTACCAAGATTTCCGATACGAACGGACGCGCTCGCACTGCCCCCCGTGACGGAAATTTATTAAAAAGACACCATGAAGATGCCTGTTGTGATTCAGGCGAAACGTCGGTTGACGAATGGTCCTTCTGAGGACCAGATTTTGACGCGGGTCTAAAATCATATATATATATATATATATATATATATATGTATGATTCTAGAATACCTCGCGTTTCCTGTAAATGGTCTCCCTGGGAAGACCTAGGCCGACGTTTCGACACGGTCTCACGTGCCATTGTCAAGGCTAAAAAGGCCTCAAAAGTTACGGACTAGCTTTCTTTGTTCGCGGGTGACATGAAAGTCTCCCAACAATAAGAGGTGACATGAAAGTCTCCCACCAATTGCCTTATTGGTGGGAGACTTTCATGTCACCGCGAACAAGTACGGATAGTCCGCAACTTTTCAGGCCTTTTTAGCCTTGAGAATATATATTTCGTATTAAATATTACGGGACTCGTTTCCTTAAATAAATGAAAAATATAAATAACATATATACTTTAATTTCAGTTTAGCAAAGAATACTTCCATTATTCGGAAATCGACTAGCGGGAAGACGTCAAAGCTTCGTTTGATTTTCTCGAAACAGTCGAATACTTCCCGAATAAAAATGGAATAATATAAATAAGTGAATTAATAATTCAAAGAGAACCATATAACTATCAAATATTGACGACTTGTTAAGTAGCTGGGGCAGTGAAATTGGTAACACTATATATATATATCATAAATTTTTTGTTTAGTTTTTATGTATTTATTGTTAGCACGTATATATTTTACATTATATCAATTCTTTCAAACTTTATGAAATCATACTGAAAGAAAAAATTTAGGGGAGGTTTTCTCCCTCATAATATTAATGCCACTAATTCCGTAACAAAACAAGAATAATACGTCAGATATATTTTACTATACCACTAGTAATTATTTCATATTCTTTGTTTTATATTAACTAACCTTATTATGTTCTCAGGTTTTCACGGCCATTCAGTGACTTATGTTTTTCACAAAAAAATACCCCTGATGATGGTCCCTGCAATGGGATCCGAAACGTTGGCCAGAGAGGTCAAATAAATACGGAAAATATCTCAAAAAAAATTGTACGCAGAAGCAACATCATTAAATTTAGGTAATTCATGAAAATTAATATTATGGAAGTAATACATGTTTCATGGAAAGCAAAATATTAATAACAAAATATAATGAAAAAAAGCAAAACAGAATACACGTTGACAGCCTCAGGGTAGGTCCCATTTTCGTGGTACGGCCAAATTTTATCAAATCCTTATGTTCTTCTTCCTACATTGGTTCAAAAAAAATAAAAAATAAGATAAAAACAAGCCTGATTTGGCAAAGATTCTGTCTATTTTTACCAAAAAAAATCTTTTATATTATAGCATCAAGTAAAATTGAACTAATATTTTGAACATTTCAATTAACTAATTCAACAATTTGCGTGTGTAAAAATGTATCAGATTTTTTTGATTCAATGCGATGAAATACTCTATTGGCACAGTAAAGAAATTACTAGGTTTGTGCATAGAACGGATACATCAGTGATGGTGCGTGGAAAGGGGATATTCAAGATAAATGTATCTAAAATATTCCGCGAAATTTTAATAATTATTCTTAAAATAAAATCTTGAAAATTAATATAAATCAGCCAGTTTTTAATATTAGTGAAATAACCGATGACCTTATTCTTATGAAACACATATCATTATAATATTCGCTTTGTGTATACCAATCAATGAAATAAATGCAGACGTATTATACTATTCTCGTCCCATGAATACTCAATCTGAATGAGAATCTATATATAAATCGACCTTTTTTAAACAATCTCGAAATTTTACATTCGTTGTAACCTTAGATTCCTTTCGTATTGATAATTGGATTTAAATGAGAAAATCTTATTATTATACTTGTATTAACCTTCAATAAATCTTTTTTCGTACACTAGCTATCTACTTAAAAAGAGAAGGTGGGTATTTAAAATAAAATGTGTTTATAATATTTGTTTTGTCCTTTGATAATAGAATTTAAATGTTTATTTAAATAATAAGGGGGACAGAGAAGAATGAATGAATATAATTCGAAATTCAATATTTATTTTGGAATTATAAATTCGCAATAATCAGGATATACAGCGTCTTCTGGTTTGTGTCTTCTGGGCTTTTATACCGTATTTTTACGACCTTTCTTGCCAATTTTTTGGATCCTATTGCAGGGTCTATCATCGTTAACATCAACATCAACAACATGTTTGCTGCCCCCTGTTTATAGATGTATATATAATTATGTATCTATATAGAATTTGATCAATATGCTATGAAATACTTTAAGCACTGGTAGATTATTATACATGGAGTAAATAATACTGTAGAAACAGTCAGCAGTTTCAATAGAACACACAAAAACCATCATTCTTTTTGGTGAAGTATAACATATAAAAAAACTGAATTGCTAATATTTTCTAGCTATCATTGTAATAGAATATTATATGTATTATCAAGAAAATGAATAAAAAAAAAATAATAATAATAAAATAAAAAAGTTACAAAATAACAGACTTAATGATAAAATGCAAGCGTGAAGGCAGCACGGAGAGCTGCCAATGTGCGCACGTCGGTAAATAAAGGGAGCACGGAGCGCCGCGTGGGCAACGCACTCCCGGGCCAATGCAGTGCATATTAGTGGCTCTGGACACGTATCAGAATGACGATTGCGTTAAGTGTCACCATCAAGTCTTCAGTGCCATACTGTAAAAAATATTTAATTTTACTACTTTAAATTCATTAAAATATCGTACCAATTGTAAAAAAATTAAGTGATTGCAAAAAAATTTGAAAACAATTATTTTCTGATAAAATATAGTGGGGTTTGAAATTTTCCTTCTCAGATAGCCGGAAAGTAGCGCCTTGACTAGGGCCGAAATTGATGGCATGTAATAACTACTTACCCTTTAAATGGGAGAAAGGTTTTGAATATTTTTCACAGAAACCGAGTTAGCTGAGCCACATCATACCTATATCAATACTGACAACCTGCTATTACTGGAAATAAAGGGGTAGTCTGAGCCGTGCTCCTTCAATTTTATCTCAAAATTAAAAAATTATAATGTATAAAATGTAAATGTAAAATGTATAAAACTATCCAAGTTTAATTTTTGATTAAGTTATTAATTATCATTATTGTGTCAAGAAATGGCAAGCGGAAGGATTTCACACTGTTCGCATATCTTGTAATGTCACTTTGGAAGAAAACTATGGAAGGCTCTAGAACAGTTTACAATTATCTACATCCTTCGATAAACTTCTTTGATAAACATATAAACGATAAACAACCTAGAAGCGAAAGGAACCTTCTCTTAAACACTAAAAAAAAAAATGTTCTCGAGAGTTCGAAAAAACCAGCGTCGGGTATAAATACCGGGACTACGCCGAGGTGCGGGAGTTTATTTTTACTCCCTTTCTTTTAACTCGTATCGTCTGCTTATCTACTTGTCGTCTTGTCTGTTTATCTGACGAAAAAACTTTGGATCGATGTTTAACCCTTTTCCCGTGATCCAATCGAGCTAAAACTTTGCAAGTAGACGTATGGAGACGATTAAAAAGATCAATCAAATTTTCGTTAAATTTTTTAAATAATTATATTTTCTAAATTTGAATTACTCCGACGGTATACATAATAGGTACTTCACTAGGAATTTCTAAAATCTAAATTGGCTGACAAATGTTTTTAGAATTTAATCTTCAAAGCATGAAGTGTCTTATCAAAGCTCAAAACATCTGACATTTTAGAAATATATTAAATTACTGTAAGTTAAGTGTTATGTTATATGTTTTAACTCGTCTTTAATTGTTGTTATATTTTACAAAGAAAGGGAGTATAATAAAAAAATGGTTTTTATGGGTTAGTTTTTTGACTGTTCGTTCGGTGTGAAGTACGGCCGGGGGTGCCCAGTTGCGAAATTACGTGTGATAGATACCAGCGAAATGATCAGGCAAATACTTACCGACAGAGGCGAAATAAATAAGTGTGACTTACAAGAATACAAGAATTTTATATTCTCCAAGCGATAGCAAAGTGTTCATATACGAGTGAAATATTGCGAAATTGTTTAATTTAAAGAATAGTGTTAAGTATAACTCGTGTTAAGTGACTTTGTTAATAATTTATAACTCGCTCAATATTTACAGTGTTTTCATTTGTCTCCCAAAGTCGGGACCCGTGACAATATTTACTTGATTAAATAATGTAGTGTAATAATTTTTTGTACTAAGACGCATGTGTAGAATGGTGGATAATATATAATGACTGTTTGAATGTTTTTGTTCGGCATTCGCCATTACATGGCGCACGTTTCTGCTTTATATTCATGGATCTAGAATATAGATGATCATTGGCGTTGTCACGACCCCCGCCAAACTGAGCTCACTTCTGGAAGCCCTCTCGTCACCTTTGCTCGATTGTTCCATATAGTTAGATTTCATCGTCAGCTCGCGAAAGGCAAGTTGAGCTTCCTGTTCCTCGTATCGTATCGTATACTGTCCACGCAATATCGTTCTCATTTACCATCCCTCTTCCTTCCTGATTCTCGTATATTTAACTCTCAACTCTGCCAGATTTCACTGCATCCACCACAACCTGCATCGGGATGAGTTTATAATGAGAATAAATGGAAATAAAAACAACGAATTCAAATTTCAAAAACCGTCGACGACAAAAGAAATGAAAGATTATTTAAAGAGGCTATCAAAAAATATTAATTAACATTCCATAAATTGCCAAAAAAGTGAGAAAGCGTACCTCTTTCGACCCAAGGCTGTCAATCAAGTGTCGAACGCCAATATTATAATTTCATCAATAAGATTTGCCAACGTTACGAAAGTGTGTTAAAAGTATTGGGAAATAAAAATACTCCATAATTACGAAAATTAATTAATATTCTTAAAAAATTGGCAAAAATACTTCATCAGTATTTCAATATATGAGGTATGACAAATTTATTCCTTTAATGTAGCTTTTAACTATGAACGCTTCGGACTGGCTACTACTATCGCCTTCAAAGTATTTCTCTGTGCATTATCTATTGACTGATATTGGTGGCGTTTCTATTTCAAAAATCTAGGCTGGAACTCACTTTGCCGATTCTGTTAAGTACTTGTCTCATATTCTGTTTGATATATTAGAAAACCAACTCTTTATCAACTTTAGAAAGAGAAAGGTAATCGTATTTAATAATTGCTTTTTTATTTTTTCAATTGATTGAGCAACATTGTAGATTGACATTTAAAAAAAATATCGATCATTTTATTTGTATATATCTACTTTTATATGAGTAATTCCACGAACATAAATTTGCAAATCATTTATTAGAAAATGATCACGGTTTTGATAAAAATTTAGGACTTTCTATTTTACACATAAATAATTCTGGTATGAAATTGAATAATTTAGAATCATTAGAAATTAGTAAAGCATGTAATAGTTAACAAAATATTATTAATAGTCAATTGAATTTAACTACTAGCCCAATTCTAAATGTTTTTCTAATAAATGCGAGTAATCAAGAACTTATATTATTATTATTTTATTTTTTTAAATGATTTTTCAAATAATATAGAAAAACCAGAAACAAAAGACATTTAATTCTGATATTTTGACAGTTATACAACATCCTGATGATGGAATGGTAATTTCTTAAACATGTTGGTGGAATTCCTCATATAAAAGTAGATATATACAAATAAAATAATCAATATTTTTTTAAAATTGCTTTTTTGATCGGAAAGTATAGGTCTTCTCATTAAGGAAAGACAATCTAATGCATATGTGTAAGCCATGGGTACGAGGAAAATTGTTTCATTGTGTTGGTATTTATACCCGTAAACACCAACACGATGAAATAATGTGCGTCGTAAGCATGGCTTACACATACTAATTCGACTGTCTTTCTCATATGTAAAGATCTATATACGCAGATAAATCATCTTCCCAATAGCTAACTAGCGATATCATCTTGAAATATATACACGTATTGGTTGAAGCATGCACAAGTGGGAGTAATCATTTGATTTAGATTTACGGAGATACGAGCAATCGGTGTCGGACAATTGTCCGATTTGTTGATATTTCGACAAATTTAATTCAAATTTATTCTTGTTAATTATACTTAACATTATTTTGTTTCACTATAAATTAAATATTCATGCAATATAAGATAAACTACAAATTCAAACACTGATTGTATGCATCGCAGCACTACATATGGTATTTCAGTGTAATACATACCTAGAAACAGGGGCGTGCAGTTCGATCAAGAAGCATGCCTTTTTCCTAAGCACATATTTAGAAAAGAAACCCAAATAAGATATGCATCTTGTAATATTCCTTTTAAAGTAATTAACATTGTATTCAGATTTTAATATTTCATAATACTGTGCCTGGATTTTTTTTCTAAATATATGTTTAAGTAAAAGTCATGCTTCTTATTGCAATAATATGAAATATGTGATTAACAAAATCGTTATGTGATTATAGGTAGTTTTAGGTGTGTAGCAAATTTGCGAAAAGACTAAATTAAGGTAAACTTTTTAGAAAAATTAAATTAAACACTATGTTGCTTCGTTTGCACTGTAACACTTTAATAAAATATAATTAGAACATTCCGATGCGTATTGCATCATCTTCAGTAATAAACTAAGTTTAATATAACTAAATTAAATTTTTTGTACCATCACCAGTAATAAACTAAGGTTAATTTAATTGCACCGTCACCAGTAATAAACTAAGTTAATTTAATTGCACTATCACCAGTAATAAACTAAGTTAATTTAATTGCACCATCACCAGTAATAAACTATGGTTAATTTAATTGCACCATCACCAGTAATAAACTAAGTTAATTTAATTGCACCATCACTAGTAATAAAGTAAGGTTAATTTAATTGCACCATTACCAGTAATAAAATTTATTACTGGTGATGGTGCAATACGCACCGAAAACGTTATAATTAATTAATTAATAAACGTGGAGTCCGAAGGAAACAATGTGATGTGCTTTGTTAAGTTAATAATTCCTACAACAGAATTTTGAAATGAAGTGTTAAATCAAAAAAATATAAATATGGAACCAAAAAGATTTCATCTTGTTTGCTCGTAAGATGCTGTGTGATGACTCGCGGTGAACTGGCGATGAGGAGGGTCCAGGCCTCGCTGACATAATTCCGGTGTACACATTGCCGCCATTAAAGGCTTCCTAACACCCACATCGCCGCCGGGACAGCTGAATGACGTCCGTGAATACATCAGCATTATTTTACAGTGCGCACTCAGCGCTACAGATGGCGGGGCAGGAACGCTGGAGGCTGGAGCCTGGGAGGGGATCGGCCAGAGTGCTCAAGTCCTCTTGCGTCCATAAATATTTGACCCGGGTAAAAAATGTAACTGTCGATCGAAACAAAAACATTGTCTATATTATCATAACAATGTCATGGTACGTGGCTACGGGGGGCAAATGAATCACTAAAAATAATTAAGAATTTTTATTAATTTACCAAAAAGTCACTGGAGTATTGTCCTTAAACAAACATCCACTAAAATATTTCTAGAATAAATCACATACTTATTACCATGCTGTTTCCATCGCTTCGATTACTTTCGAGAGTATTCCATTAAATTTTATTGTTCATTAGTTTTATCTCTGGTAATGACTCGTTTCCATGTCGCACTTGCCAAATGTCAATAATCACTCCTTACCGCGTGCGCGCTAGCCCTTTTATACCAAACATTCTGATTTTTTAAACATCCTAGATGTTGCTTCTCATTTCTAGTGTTCACTTGACATTTTCAGCATTAACGAAAAATTTTCTAGTCGATTCCAAATTATTTCAGAGTGTCATGGAGTGTTCCAGAGACATCAACAGCGTGCAACTCCTCTGGACTCTAGCATTCTTCCTCCACTCATCTTGGTTTAGTGCCAGCTCTCTCCAGTTCAGAAGCTCCAAGGCAGAAATGTATTTGAGGACGTTCGCCCTATCGGCCTTGAGTTCAGCAAGGACTTTGGTGCTTGATGCTTGGTCATTCTCTCCACATGACCCAACCACCGAAGTCTTCCCAGTTTTACAAATTTTGTGACGTTTAGCTCCTTGAATAGAGTATATAGAGTATATATAATTAAAAAACATACACCAAAATAATGAATACATTTATGTCTCGCAACTAGTAGCAAAATCTTAGATGGAGTCCTATTCATTCAATTTTGAATGGAAAATATTATTTACACGTTGGGTTAAGGAAATATCAGCAGTTAAGGAGATATGCGACATAGATTTTTTTAGATACTTCTAACCTATCTACGGCAAAACGTTGTAATTTCATAAAAGTAACTAATATTGAATGTTACAAAGTCTTTCGCTTTGATAATTCAAATAAAATGATAATAACTGTGAAGAAATATGAACCAGATTTTTTTGGTTCTAATATTGAATGCTGGTTTGGTGATTTCCCAAGTATGGAAAAAAAAATTCAAAAATTTTCTGATGCGTATGATTGCCAGACATTATCTTACGCAACTTATTTCTTTTGACATAAGTGCTAAAGGAACAAAACGCCATAAAAAAATTAAATTCTATGTGATGTAGACAACTTTGATGGGGATAACATTTATTAAAAATTTTTACAGTCTATTTCCTTCAATGAGAAAAGATGCCTTAAAATGTATTAATTATAATTATACTTTTGAGATATACGTAGAAATAAAATCACTTAAACACATTCTTGTTTGTGGCATGCTAAATTGATAAACCCTTATTATAATATTTTAAGAACAGTTTCCAAGAATTTCGAATTTACAACAATATAACGTTTTATAATGCGTAATAATAATATTTTACATGGTTTCAATTACACACGCAAGCATTTAACTTCTACCCGAAATGTTTTCGGCGAATAAGGGTGGAAAGATAAAGAATGTTACTTATTGTAATAAAATATGGTACTTGATTGCTTTTTTATAGTCTCTCTTAAAGTGAGCAGATTGTCTTAGGAATGTTACTTTAAATTAAGCAGTCATCCTCTCGGGGTTTGGATATTATTGTATTACGAGCCTAATTCCCTGCTCGCTCTGTATTTTTTTATTATACTCTCTACTGGTGTGCTTGGTTTTTGTAACTTTTTATAAAACATTTTTAATTATTTAGTACTGAAGTCGAGTTTTTTTCACAGAAGCAAGATCCGTGGCTGCATCGCTACGTCTAATAGTTCACATGAGACTATATTTCAAATAAAGAAATGAAGGCTTCAGTATATCTATGTTAAATTAACCCTTCATTTTTAGTAGGTAGCGAATTGTTACGCACTTCGCCTACTTCAATTAACTACATGAAACTAGCTGCTTGTTTGTTATTCGTGTATTAAAATAGTAGTATTCAAAACTGTGCTACTATAAAATTCTGCATTTAGATGGTGGAGTATGAAGCTTTTGAATATTTTTATTATGTACCTAGTTGGGCTGCTATGTGAATGAATGATGGGATTTTTCTAAATCAAATACCACATTGTATAAGCTCTTACAACCTTTGTCCTCACGAAAAAATGTTCTCCAGTCATGATATTAACTTTGGACTACGAATAGGAATTGTCAGATGCTACGTGTCTGAAATATTATTTTACAGAATGGGAGCACAAAAGCATACCTACCAAAGAATTAATAAGGCGATTTAAAGCAATTGAAATGTTGATCTATAGAAGAATACTCAAAATAATCTGAATTGACAGAATAACGAATAAAGATGTTATGGTTCGAAAAAATAATGAAAAGTAAAAAATTAGAACAATTAAAATCTAAATATTTGAATACCTCGGATACGTGATGAGACATCGACATAACAGATAGGATACAAGAAGAATAAGAATACGAAGAAGAAAGGTGGCAATGGATAGGATCCCTTGCTTAGAGGACGGACCATTACTGGGTGAATACAATCATTCAATGGTACCCGATGGAACTCAAGAAGACGACAGGTTACCCATGAGCCCACTGGACTGACGAAATCATTAAGTTAAGACAGAAAAAAGTGGGAGGCAATTGGTAACGCCATCAACCATAATTAATTGAGTACTAGTCATTTATTAATTATTTATGAATAATGGTTCATCTTCAGTGTTCAGGCCGACATCACGTCTATAACGTACCTGGCCATATCAGGCAAAAATTTCAATTTAAAACTGATATTGATTCCGCGAGTGGATAGGAAAATTATGCATTTTTATGAATTCCAGACGAAATTCCAGTTATTATTAATCGAGTTATAAAAAAATCAGAATAATTTTCAAAATATTGGGCTAGATGCATCGCAACTGCGGGGGATGACCACCCCCCTGCGCATCCCTGCCGACGTCCCGTCAAGTTGCAAGCTGGGTAGGCAGGCATCGGGCATAAGTCAGGAATTTTAAAATATGCCTACCATGAATAAATATGTTACTAGGTATTAATCATAGAAAACTTATCTTAGAAACATTAAAAATAAAGACAGAAAGTGTTTTGATTAAGCATTTTGTATTACGTATCTTACATTAAGAATGTTTTTAGGTTTTCACGGCCACTCAGAATCTTCAAGTTTGTGTTTACTGGGGTATTATGCCGTGTTGTTACGACCTTTCGGGCCGACGTTTCAGATCCCATTGCCGGGTCCATCATCAGATTTCTAGTGCTTAATCTTAATCTACAAGCACCCGATAAATATTAATAGAGATGATGGTCTCAAATTAAAAACATCTTGGTATCCGGCGCTTCAAAGTCATTCTCGTCGCAGACTCCGCAGAGATAGTGATCAGACAGCAGATGAATCATTCACACAACACAATACAACACATCATGACTTCGGTACGGTATTGCAAGTCGATACTTAACCACAACACCAACACTCACAACAACACATCAGGCCTGATGATAGA
The DNA here is from genome assembly GCA_016648135.1 of Agrypnia vestita. Classification (NCBI taxonomy): domain Eukaryota; kingdom Metazoa; phylum Arthropoda; class Insecta; order Trichoptera; family Phryganeidae; genus Agrypnia; species Agrypnia vestita. Next base: position 115,352 of record JADDOH010003359.1, on the reverse strand, counting down.
CCCTGAAAGAGGATCCGAAAGGTCGTAATAACACGGCATAATACCCCCGTAAACACAAACTTGAAGTATCTTACATTAATTACATAAATAAATCACTTTAAATAAGATATTTACAGCGTTCGTTTGCGAGGTTTTAGGTTTGTTCGTGGATATGTACCCCTTATTAATATTAGAAATACCTGGCCCATAGTCACCCGGCAATCCCGATGGGAATTTAATTCTTCAGGGATGACCACTTCCAAATTATTTCCGTCAGCACCAGTATTCCCGTTGGGTTATCCCAGATCACTAACCAGTTCTATTTTGATCATGGAAATTCTATATATGCAACAGTAACAGCCAAGTAATGCCAAAAACCTTAAAAGACCGTAAATGACAAATTCAAGTAAATGATTAATACTGAAAATGCATGTGAAATAAACTAAGAGTACCTTAAGAATCAGTACTGAGACTTAAATGGTTTATTATGTATATAAATAATAATATGTAATATATATTTAAATAAGGTTAGGTCGGGCTGTTTACTGACGATACATAAAAATATGCACATATCTGGAGAAAGCTTAAAAAAATGTTTAGGAAATTATAAGAACTTAAAAATCTATCGACCTAGCTCAAAATAAATAAATTTAAATAAAATGGAAAAAAAACTAAAGTTAATAGGGGGCATAGTAATGAGATAAAGATAGAGATTTATGAAGAAGAAGTTAAAACGGTGAATATAATAAAATATTTGGAAATTATCAAAGAATCATGATTATCTTTACAAAAGCTTTTTGAATATTTGGCGGGTAAGTGCATTGGCGTTTGGGAGAAAATACCCACACGTCCAGAGATATCTTCTCGTGTAGGCACGTGTCATGTATTATGTGAGTGTTACTTGGGCGGTATGCATGAGATGAATGCAGCAGAGGTAGAATAAGTGGATGCAGGGCGCAAATGATTCTCACGGTTAACTATGGTATTTATTGGATCGATGCCGATGTAGAGATGTGGTATTGAGTACAGAAATATCATTTGTGATTGCTACGATGGCCGGCGATAGCGAGGTTGTACCTACAGACGGCGGGGACCGCGTTAGATGCATCGAGCCCCAGGTTGGTGGATATTGCTCGATGCGTGCGGCTAGAGTAGCGACGGGTCTTAACCACCACAAATACAAAACTATGATAATTGCAAATAAATTTTTTAGATAGAATAAGACAATCATTGACTGAAACAGCCAATATAATTTATTAATTTATAATTGCTCCTCATTTCTCAACTAGTTTGTACTTGAGTAACGAAGGAGACATAAAATATTGAAAATTAAAAAAAAGAACGATGAAATGTTTTGTTAGGAGAAATAGATATGTACTTTCATATTAAAAGCATGTAAAAAATTTTAATTGGCACACCTGTAAGCAGGGACTGAAGCTAAACACCATGATTTTCAAAAATAAAATTTTAGATGATGGAATGTAAAAAAACAGAGAAATCATATTTAAAAAAAAAATTTATTGCTTGAGACATAGTTACCTACATATTATACAGATAAATATAGGATAAAATGTAGCAAGCCTCTAAGCCACTATCAACTTCACTGAATATTTAGAAATACCTATTCTGAAGTAGGTAGCCTGTATTCAAAAAGGAATACAGATATCAAATCACCGAAAAAAAGAATTATTATTTAAAACTGAATGTATGCATGGTTAATATTAGTAAATGATGAATTGTTTTATAAACCAAATAACGAAATACAAATAAATTATCTCGGCCCAGTTTCCATAAAGAAACAATTTCCCCGTATACATAGAACCCGCGTTTTTCATCGGTAAAATCCTTCATATCTCAAAAACTAAATTTAATTTATTAGAAAAGAGCGAACTATATGTAATAACTTGTGAAGATTGTGACCACAAATGCTTTTGCCAAACTGCGAAAAATCTAAGCATAAGAACAAAGTAACATTGGCCTTGTTTAAGGAATAATAACTTCTCTGAATTTTCCAACCACATAATTAGTACCAACCATACTTGCGTTTGATAATGAACAGTTTGGAAACCCTCAAAAAACAAAAAAATCTTAAATTCAGTGAAAACACTCATAAACAACATCACATTTCAACACTACTTTACTGATGACAAAATTTCTGCATTTAGGTTAATTGAAAATTACACCTGATGACGAGAGGGACTGTTTCTCTCAAACCTATATTAGTGATAAATTTAACTCAACATGTGCGCATTACTAATTTCAATTTAGTTTAAATTAAAATGAATGTAGGCTTTATAAATTGAGTTTCATCGCTTCTCTTTAGTGCTCTGCGCAAAGATAGATCAAATTTTAGACAGATTGTGGTCCGCGATGTCTCTTCCCACGATGCTTGACTAGTTGATATTCAGGGAAATAGTCCATCTGAAAATGTGAAGTGTGTAGTACAATGCAGGGATGGCGGACCTTTAGGGCATGGCGGATCAAAAATTCGGATAATATCTCACCTAACTCTGCTGACACAGCTTGGTGAATAGCTAATACCCAGGGATCACTAAGGCGCTTATCTAATAGATTTAACCGAATCAGCGTCTACTAAGTATTGCTAGTAAGTACTAATCTGAGGATAAATGATTCAATTATCAGACATTTAACACTTAAAGACCCACTAATGGGTTTTTCAGACCCAGTTAAGGTCATTTTGATAAATATTTTCCAAGAAACGAATCGTGCCACGTTGCCGCTCTTAGTACCTTCAAATTAATGGGTTCCCTCCCCCTACTCTATTCTCATTCAGTTTTAGCGCAGCTTTTGAGTGCCACGGACGTACAAAGTGAGTATGGGTCTGCTGGACCCAGTAGCTACTACGTACCTAAGTGTTTATATTAATTATTTTGTGACATACGAGTGATATTTTTATAACGTTTAAGGATTCGAAAATGGCTGTGAATCGCGTACATAATACTATAGTAAGACTACTATACTATAATAAGAATACCTAAATGAAAATATAGAGAATAAATACTGTTAAAAAAAACTATTCAGTTGCCGTTCGCCCAACAACCAGTAGCAGAAAGACGCGGTGACAGGAGGACAGGAAGAAGGACAGGAATACCAAAATCTCATGTAGAAAATGTAATTCTCCAATTTGTGGGGAACACACTAAGCCTGTTTATAGTTATTGTTTGAATTTGTTATAAGCTAAGTATTACGTAAGTTTGGCACAGGTAACAAAATGCAAAGATTTTTTTGTAGATTTTCGAAGTTGATTTATATTAAAAGAGTCTAGTAATGATGGAGACCTTTACCTAGTTATAAGATAAGATAAAATAAAAGTATTCTGTTTTCTAAATATGTAACATTTACATACGGTGTTAGCTATTTTTTTTAAGACAAACATATTTTGATAAATAGTTGTCATGATTATAAGAAAAAAAGCTGATAATTTTTATTTAATTTTAGGATGAATGAATGTTGTAAATCGAAAACAATTTAACTGAAACTCTTTGTTTTATAATCAATATTATAATACAAAATCATTTTCACAAATACCTAAAATTATATATATGGAAATTATATAATAAAAAGAAATGGGTCTGTGGGACCCGGTAGCGAGTACTAATGTTAAAAGCTGAGGTGCGAGTCCTGATGTGTTAACTGTTCGACCAATATCATTAACCGTCACATATATTGTGTCAGATGAGTGATGGGTAATGATAGTCTTAAGTGGTAAAAAAAAAATTATATATACGCACCCATATGAACTATGTATTGAACAAGTAGGTTAAATAAAATAATAAAAATTTTGTTTTGCTATAAAAACGAACACCAGGCCTATTTGTTATCCATTAGATAGCGGTGTTGTATTACGTATTTAAAATGAACCAAAAAATATTAAAAGTCACGTTTCTTCCGCTGAAAGCTTCGACATGTTTACGTGGTGTTGGTTTTATTTTGAGAGTATGATATATTATACTCAAATTATCGACAAAGTCGTGGCATACCTAATACGTAAATTGTAAAATGCGAGTATTTTATTTGTAATATATGAAGAAAAAACTATTTGAAATATTTTTATAAATAACAATTATGCTGATAGAGCGACAGAAGAAAATAAAGTAAATGGTGGAAGTTAAAGCTCTCAATGCGGTTATTGGGAAGTGAGGGGGAAGTTGGCAACATAAGGTTTGGATGCCATATGTAAGGATAAACAGATAGACAGCCACAAAGTAGGGAGCCATTTATGATGCAGAACCTTTAGTGCTGTAGCGATGTTAAAGTCAAAATAGCTTAGTCAGGTTCCTATTATTTATTACCAATGTTTTTTTGTCTGCTTACGTTTGTAGAAACAATGATTAAATAAATATATATCATTGAATGATTATAATTTTAAATACGAGCTTTAATTTCAGAGTTATTAATAATACCTAAGACGAGAGTGACCGCTTATCTCGGAACTTAAGTAGTGATAAATAACGCAAATATTGTGTGTAGTAAAAGATTTAAATTTAAAAAAACATATTTTATTTTAGAATTAAATTATCTCTAATCTAATGTGCAAAATTAATGTACCTACGGTTAACTTTTAGTACACAATTAAATGGCAAACTGAGGATTTACACACTATTGTAATCAAAATCTCATAGGAGAATATAAATGTATATAGTCTCAATACATATATATATATATAAAACGTCGGCAGACGACTGGTCCTGACGACCAGAATTTGACGCGGGTTACCCCCAAAGTAGTTAGAACTAACATATATATATATATATATATATATATATATATGTTAGTTCTAATATTAGGAGTGCAAACACTCTGTTACTTTTTTTAAAAAATGGTTAAGGGTGTTATGCAGACTAATGGAAGTGATATCCAAATGTCTTTGGTGTCCATTCTGTCATTGTCAGTGTGGACACCCTACTCGTAACTTTTTACATAACAATATTGGAGAAGGCATTATTGTCACCTGCATTTGCACAAATACCCAACTGCCGAAAACAGGTCATAATTTATTGCTCATTAAACTTCATTTCTTATCACTATTTAATATACACAAACATTCATTTAATTCTCTTATATAGGTACATACCTAAATATACTTTTAACTGTGCTATTATATATACATTTTGTTACTATCCATGCATATGATTTTTATATATATTACTCTACTTTCACTATTGCTTTTGTATTTTACAGTGTATTCTGTTCTTATTATCCACATTTTATATTTATATACTCAATTAATTAATTAATTAATTTTATAGTTGTATAGTATTTTGTTGTATATCTTTATTATTTTTTGTTCTAACTATATTGTTCAGCTGCTCATCTCGGCACAGGTTCTTCCTAGTAAGATGAGCGGCTCTATTTCCTGTCATGTAAAAGATGAAGATTAAATAAATAACATAAATAAAATAAATAATATATCTATATATAATTATATATATATATATATATATATATAATCTTCTTGTGTAAGTGATACTTTCACATGAAGAAATTTCATTATTGTTTTTATATCTATATTAATATATAAAGAAGTAAAGATTGTGGTTTTGTAAGTTTGGATGTACTAAAGAAAACTTTGAAACTACACATCCGATTTCAAAAATTCTTTCATCAATATTTAGAGTAGATTTTCAGAGTGATGATGAGTTATATATTATCCAGTTAAAATAAAAATAGCTTTTCGTGGTGACCTTTTTTACTACTAAAGTTGACGAAAAAATGGGCGATCTAATGTATTTCTTACGAAAGCTGCCTTAACAGTAAGAGATAAGTGAATCTTTTATAGAGAAGTTGTAGAACTTAAAAGGCCTGTAAAAAAGTCCGCAACGATATATATGTGTATGTTAAGGTTAATTAACAAATTGATAAAATATATATCTAAAATTAATTTTTATCTGCTGTGGGTAATGTTTAAAATAAATTAGTTTATCCTCAGGAAACTTTTATGTAGATAAAAATTTCTTTTTACACAACATTGTTTGGATGAGTAGTTTATATTATATTTATTTTTCACTGATATTCTTAGTCTCAAACTAAATTCCACGTATGCGAAGCTGCGGGCACAGCTAGTTTAATATAAAAAACAATCATAACACATTCATGCACTCAGTTTAAATAAAATGTAACAAATGCAAGTGTATCACTTTTCATTAGAACAATATTAGAAAGTCAAAAAAATTTGATATTTCTGTACGTAGTTGAAGTAGCAATTATTACATTCTTTACCCAAAAACGTTTTTTTATGGAAAAGTGAATAGTCACGGGGTGCGAATGTTAAATTATATGAAACCTTGGCTGATCCTTTTCCAGTATTCCGCCACCAAAATTGTCAGGAACCATCCGTCATGACATTAATTTTTAGTTAATGTAGGCTGACGTCCAAGATACCCGTGCGGTAAGACAGTTATTTATCCTACTGGTTAGTACTGACATTTGGGTAGATTTGGATCCAAAATCTACCTTATTTAACAGTATTATAATTCAGATACCGGAAAATCGAGACTGAAAGCTAACCTCTATTAAAATGTTATAAAGATGGGGGATGAATTGATAATGAGACATTCTTCAATGATAGTAAAATTATTTTGTTACGACATTATTTGTAAATGTTCTCAGGTTTTCACGGCCATTCGGAATCATTTGTGTATAGTTTAATAGAATATTCTGCCATGTATATCTGACCTTTGTAGACGCCGTTTTGGATGTCATCAGTCCTCATGATGGAACGGAGGTTCTCCTTTCCACATCATCACCTATTGCAATATCACTATTTATATAATTTGAACATTAATTACCAAAACCGCTCTGAGAATAATAATTACCAAAATTTGGAAACCCTTAACCATGATTAAATTCATTTTTTCTATTTATTCAGAATTAAATTCGCTTTTATTCGGCTTTCACATCGGCTTGTTTTTTAAAAAAATGAATGACAGGGGGGTGCTCTATCATCTCTGTCTCGTATCTTGTAAATTTCAATACCCATTCAAATTTATTTAAATATATTATTTAATAAATTCGCATAGAATTTTCTTTCAACATTAATAGAAATTATTTATGGTTAAAGTTTTGCGAAACTTTAAAATTATTAAAATTTAAGTTTTAAACTATAATACAATTTTGGGGCTACGTAAACTATATTGTTATGGTCAAAAGATGATATCATGCGCGAAAATTTATTGTAAAAGTTATCAAAACATAACGTTGTTCTTTTCTATTTTCGCAAGCAATGTGCATACTTTTCAAACAATAAAAGTGCTGCCTTAACCCGGGGGCAATAACTATTGGATTATGAATAGCACTTATGACTGCAGACCAAGAACCTCGAATACAATAATTCCTTGCCAGCTTGTAGAGATGTGCAATGGTGCAATAGAGTAGCGAAGGGAAAAACTACATTTCAAAATGAAGACTACAACACACACACGTTCACCAGTTTGAAGACTACAAAGTGTACACTACAATTGTAGTAAAAACTACTTGAAATGAAGTAATTGTAGTACTACGAAATGAAGTGAAGTAAATGAAGTGAAGTAATTGAAGTGAAATAATGAAGTTATTGTAATATTAATGAAGCGAAGTAATGAAATGAAGTAATTGTAGTACTAGTGAAGTAAATGTTTAAATGAAGTGAAGTATTTTTTCCCAAATAAAAATTTGGCGAGCTAAAAAAAAAAGGTCGCCAGCCAGATTTTTTCTTTCGATTCCAGAAAATTTTCAAACCATGGGAGGAAGGGGGAGGGTTGTTACAGTTTCCAGAGATTTCTTCATACATCAACTAAAAAATGCACTATTTTAAGTATGTTTCTCATGCTTTTGGTAACTTTGAAGTGTATGTACTTTGTAGTGTTCGCTTTGAAATGAAGTATACTATTTGAAGTTTATACTTTCAATAACTTTGGTGTTTGTAGTTTATAGTGTTCACTACACTTCAAAACGTGCGAAGTGTGCACTTCAATGTAATGTAGTACTACATTGTAGTAGTGAGTACGGAGCGGACCCATCACTACAACAGAGTCGTATATGTAGGACCCGTCTGTAATATTCAGGGTCCTTTTGGTAATCGATGTAAGAATGTATTTATTAACGAAACTCAACAGTAAAATATGGGCACAGTGAAGGTAGATATAAAATAAAATTGTTAAAAGCGACCGTTGGTCCAGAAACGTGTTGATTATTCAATAAATTTGAGCTTTAAACTATAATGGTCCTGTTAATAGCCTCAACGATATTTGACAATTCTGTGCAACTATTGATCTAAGCTAATTATATCGACCAATTTCGAAAACTCTTAATCTTGAAAGTTCTGCCAAAAACATGGGTCTCATAGAAAATCAGCAAAAAACCAGATACATGGCCGTAGGATGCACCCAAATTTTTTTAAAATGGTACCAAGATTTATGTACCTAAGCTCCCTGATAACAGACAATAATAATACTACAGAGGAGATCCAAAAGCGCACATTGAGCGCAAATCGCTGTATTTTTCGCCTTCAAAAGCCGATAAAATCTAGACTGCTGTCCAAAAATACTAAGGTATTAGTATAAGCGCCCTTGAGAAAAAATTCTTGAAAACGGCGCTATATAAAATATCAAAATATTATTATTATTATTACACAAAACGCTTACAAGACCAGTTCTTACATACGCAGCTGAGACGTGGGTACTATTTAAGCGGTATAAGCGAGCACTGGACGTTTTTGAAAGGAAAATTTAAAGGCTTATTTGTGAACCGATTCTAGAAAATGGACATTGGCGCAGACGTTACAGAAAAGAGCTCTATACTCTGTTTTAGGAGCTGAACGTCACCAAATTCATAAAACTGGGAAGAATTTGGTAGCTGTGTCATGTGGAGAGAATGACCAAGCATCAAGTTTGTCCGTCCGTCCGTCCTTCCATCCGTCTGTGCTCGTATATTCGTGTAACGTCTGTAACTTTTTTACCCATTTTTTTCCCAATTTTTTTTTCCAAAAAAATTATTTTCCCAAAAAATCTTTATCTCAAAATTTTTTTTCCCAAATTTTTTTTTCTTAAAAATTCCCACAATCTTTTATTCCCAAAAATTTTTTTTCCTAATTTTTTTTTAAATTAAATAAATACTTATTCGCTTATTTTATTTTAAAGTACATATTTACAAAATATAAACCTAGCATTCCAAAATGATACAGAAATACATGACTCACGAATATATTATGTTACTTTTAATTTCAATTTAAAAACTAATTATTGCTTTAATGCCTAATTAATGTAAAGAAACATAATATGAAGACAGGGTCACGTCCCCTGGCTCATAAAAGTTCAATTCCAGACTGTGGATTGAAATATATATGTATATATGCTACGAGTATTTGAACGTACCATGTGTTGTATGGTCAGTAAATAGCGGTTAACTGTTACCATATTGGTTGCTAGGAGAGATAAATACCATTAGCGGTGGCATTTAGATCATTGTGTGAACACATCGGTTGGTCTAAGGCTTTGATGGATCCTGCACACAGCCTCACGAATTACGGAAACAGGAGCGCAAACTGCACGATACATAGATTATCGAGGATTATCCAAAGGAGTTATGAATAATGAATTCTTGTAGGCGTTTGGTAAGCTTTTGTTACGTTCCGTTTTTAATTAAATTTCAGGAATTAACACGAGCTATAATACTATACTCAAATTGATTTAAAAACTATCAGAAATGTTTTAATTACTTTTAAATAATGCGTGTTATAACAATATGTAGGTATTTTCTAAGAACAAAGTTACAATATTTCACTCCCAGAGAGATGAATAATTAATAAAGAAGAATTGTAGAAGTCTACGATAGATACAGATATATAAATTAAAAGTGTTAGGTAGCGACCAGAGTGATACAAAAGATGTGAATTAGAATTTCTAGATACAAGTGGAAGATTCTCGAGTAACAAGTGCGATGGAGTATGATTTATAGATTCAATTATTTGTGTTAAATTCGTCCCCAGTAATTTAAGTTAATTAATAAAACTTTTATTAGGTTCAAGTGTTTGATTTTACTACTGTTGAAATATGCCCTTAGAACCTAATAATAAATAACTTACTCTCACACCGTCTCTCTGCAGGGGTAGGCAGGAGATGCTAAAACGCTACACTCTTCTGTCCTGGAATACCACACTGACTTCTTTACTTTGATGTACGCTCTTCGGTTATCGGACTTTCCATATAGATGCGAACAGGGAAAACGTGTACTATTTTTAAACCCATTCAATTTTTTCCTAAATAGGACTAACTTGTTGGCCTCCTGGAATGGGACTCAAACTATAGACCCTTGGTCATTAGAATCATAATCACCAGACTTACAAGATACTCATTTTAACAGGGAAATATTTGGATTATTTGATCATGCCATATATTTCGCGAATGTTCATGTAGTCTTCAACACTTCTCCTCTTCTCACTTGTAAGCTCAACATTACCAAAACATACATAACATGCCTGCTACCCTTTAATTTTTCTATTGATTTTCTGTTTTTGTTGTTATTATATTGTGCCATGTTATAAAATATTCTTATTTTTTCTCTTTCTTATTTTTCTTATTTTTCTTAGTTTTTCTTCTTCTTCTTAATATTCTTAGTTTTCACTCTATTGAACAAATATTTTCTGCATATTTTCACTTGTACCTTCAATTCTTTCAATGATAAGATTATTTTGTAAAATAAATTTGAGAAACATAAGCCGTCAATCAATTCGACCACCAATCAAGATCAAACACTTGGAAAAAACATTTTCATTAATCTGTTAAAAAGAAATTAAATCCATTTTACCTTTCTGTATAGGACGCCTTTGTAAATATTTTTTTAGACAAACGAAGTAAGGAATATAAGAATTTGAAAATTAATAAAGTGAAAAAAAAAATAGAGATATAATTCTGATTTAGTTATAATTTTTAGGTAATTTAAAAATGATATAAGTATTTGAAAAATATATATACTGAATAGAAAAAAAAGATATAATTTTGATTCATTTATAATTTTTAGGAATATCGTCTACGTAGAAAAGTGATAATCGTTAAATCTACATGTATTTCATTCTATCTGTAGGAGAATAATAAATTAAATGTAATCGAGGATTTCGCAGCTATTTTACAGTTAATAAAAAATCACTTGAAGGGTCTAGAATAACTAATACATTCGCGAAATGTTTGAAAATCCGAAATCATATATAAATGTAATGACGCCATCGAAACGAAAAGTTTCTGAGATTCTACAGAAAACAATCGACCAGCGTTGATTCAATATGGCTAACGAAATACCAGTGTCAATAAATTGTGAGAGTACCTACTTACTATTCAATAGTAAAAAAGTATGAAATGTGCGAGTGTAAAGAGTTCCATAGTCCATAAGGTGAAAGATTAGTGCAAAATTGTGTGAATTAAAAATAGTGTTCCAATCAAATTCGTACGTAGTGACTTCTTCTTCTTCTTCTTCCGCTTCATCTAGGACTGCGTCCTGTCATTGCTCGGAGCCTGTTCCTGGGATACAGATGTCTGGGAGTCTGGTACCAGACGGCAGCTTGCTCACTGTTATGCTCACTACTCTCACAGAGCAAGCTTTTTCCACATGATCTCTCCAGTAACGTCTTCTAGATCTTCCCCATCGAACAATATCCTTGACATCACAAGTCCTTCGTATTTCGGAATTCCTCACTCGATCTCGGATTGTCAGTCCTGTAATGGGTCGGAGAGTCTTAGGAGATTTTTAGTTCTGGTAGTGTCAGCCCTTGCCTCTTGTCTCAATACCGTACGTCATGATTGGGCGTTTAATTTAAGTACTAATTAAACTTAAGTTTAATTTATACTTATATTAATTTCAAATATTTCATATGAATCTCACCACCATGATCTTGTGACAGTTTGGTAAAATTGAAGGGTGAAATCAAAACATTTCAATGGAGTAAGTATGTTTTGAAAGTACCTACATAATTTTCAAAATAGAAAAAAAAGAATATTATAGGTACCTACTATGCGGCTCGGAAATGATTTTTTTTCTTGGCGTTTGAAGCAATTCGTTATTGTTACGTAATTTTGTGGTTTCTTTTTTGGGTATTATATTGAAAGAATGTTTTATTCAGAAAAAATACGACTTCAACGACGTTAATAAAATGGCGGTTCTTGTAATCCAGTGAGAATGTCACTGGCTTCTTGTATCGCGTTTCCGGATTTGATTTTGGTTGAGTTTATAACGCATCTACGTGATTTTGTCAATAGATAGATTTTTCAAACAATATATCAGGAGTAAAAAGGCAAAGGCAGCAATGTACAAAAAAAATGTACAAAATGCAGTCATAGAGGATTACTTATTAAGAATGTACTTAATTCTAGATTTTATGTATCTACTCCTTCCAAAATCATATTACCTAAATATTGACAAGCTATACTTTCTATATATAAAAAAATCAATGTTTTATATAAATTATTTTCTTGATAATTATAACAAAACGTTACCACAATGTCATTTTGCAGTTGTTGAAAAAGGGTTAATTTTTTCATTTATATAAAATAGTGACACAAATTTTATTTGTAAAATTAGGAAAAATTGTTTATCAGTATACCCTACGTATACATATATCTACGTATACCAACAGAATAAGTCTTCACATCATTATTTCATCAATAAATTCTCCGCTAAGCACATGTGTTCTTGTAATGTGGTCACTGTGACAGTGAAAAAGATAAATTTGATTTTCTAATTTTACAAATACCCCATGGTGTGTCTGTCCATCCCTTAGGGAGAAAAGGGTTTTGTTCTCTGGCCTGTCAACATGTACTTTGAATAGCTCAACATGCGGAGCTGTCACTGTTTTGTTTCTGTATCGTATCAAACATAAATTGGCAAACTGTGGAAAAATCTTGTTCATTTTAACTGCGGCTCTAGCTAGAGAAAACATTTATTATTACATTTATTTGAACCAAAAATGGTGTAACAATAATTCTCAACATATTGTTTCTTGCCAAAATTAAAAGGTTAATCTTTTTAATCACCAATGTCCTTATATCAATTGTAATGAAGATAAACAACTACGAAATTAGTTTTTTTTTAATATCTGACGCATTTTCTGTAAAACGTTGGACTATCATTATACTAACTTATATCGAATATTAAAAATTCATTCCCTTAATTAAATAAACAAAAAATAATAATAAAATATTTGTTCCAAATGAGATAAGAGATTCTTTGTTATACGCTTGTATTCTTAGCCAATAAAATTGTAATTTTAATTTTTACCCAACTTCTTGTAATTTAATTATAACAAAAGAACCAAATAACTCCATTGTTATTTCACGCAATTAAATCAATTTTCATCGTGTAAACTATTGAGATAAATATAAATAACTCTGATATTTAATTATTATTATTTCACAGATTTTCATCACCAACCCATATTTGCAACTTTTCTGCCACCCTTTTTTTACCTGATAAATTTTCTCCTGGAAATAAAATAACTTCACTTTTTAAAAATAAATTATCTTTCACAGTGAAAACCAATCTAATTATTTATTTATTTACTCCCAGTAAAAAGTGTGTTTACTATATAAAAAAATGTGTCGAAAATTTATCATACATTATGAAATATCATAATCAAGAAAATATATGTGATGGGTTAATTTTTTGGTACTTGGTATTATATTTTTGCTTGTGTGATTATTAAATTTAAAAAAATATTCTTCTATAATAGCAAAGAAACTTTTGAAAAAATTCTATTGAACAAACATGTTTAGAAGCCTAAAAAACGCTATGTATTGAATAAAAAATATGTTTCGGCACAAATGGTCCATTTATTGGGATAGGACGTATACTAAAATTTTTAATGTGAATTTTAGACTTAAACAATAACAAAAAAATAACCAATTAAGAACTAACGCGAAAATAAATTTACAGGGAAACTATTCGCAAAAAGTACGTGTTATCTATTACCTACTAATAATTTGTAAAAATTATGATTTTTATATAAAATATAAAATAATATCAAAATTTCTACAACTGCCTATAAAAACTAAAATAGTGATTTTATACAAGGTATTTTTTTTACTGATATAAAAAAAAATATTTGATAGATTTTCCTAATTCTTTGAAGTTGTCATATATTAAATATTATTGCTGCTTAACTCAGAACGTTCAAAAGAGCGAATTTCCGAATGCGAATTTCCCACGATTTATTTCCAGAGAAGCGTCACGAAACACTCCCGCAGTACGTTCATCGCGCGGCGTCGCGCGCTACAAATCGACAAAATTCGTCCAAGCGCCGGCCTTTTACCGTTCACACTTTGGCTGTTGACGCGGACGCACACGAGCATGTACACACGAACACATCGGTTTGTGGAAAAGTTCCTTTGACTCGGCCCCGCGCTGCGGTTCAGCACCGCTGGCGGATCGGTCGATTTCAAAGTGAGTCTTTGCGTTTGTCCGAAATTTCGCGCGCTGTTTCTTCGGGTGTAAAATATCGCGGTTCGGGCGCTTGCCACCGCCACCTGCATGGGGCGTTTCCAAATATATGACATCGGTGGCGGTGCAGTGTTTTAATAATGCGGCGTAAAGTTAATTATTGAACGTAGTGTTTGTAGTATGTAAAGCGGTAGCATTATGCATGAGTGAATTTAATTATTTTACAAAAACCTCGGCGTTTGTAAGCAGTTTGATATTTTAATCGGAATGCAAGTGGAAGATTACCGAATCAAATTTTCCCGAAAAATATAAAAATTAACACGAAATTTTACAAATTAAGTATACGTTATATCCTGATGAAGGAACCATTGGCCCAGAAAAATGTTGATGATTCAAGAAAGGTGATTTTACACGTTTTTAATACATTTTAATATTCGAGTTTCGAGAGTATCAGAATCCCACAGCGCAGGTGAAATTAAACTAGAGTTTTTTTTTTAAAATTAATACATCAGAGATTTTGATACTCTCGAAACTCGAAAAGTAAAATATAAAATTCTAATTGAACTCAAGTAGTGATACAAAGTTTATGTTTTTCACCTAATTTACTGATCATCTTAAATAATCAAACATCAGTATCAATCATTAATTTTAAAACAATAATTGCTCAACCATTGCACTTTCATCTCAGTA
This sequence comes from Agrypnia vestita, assembly GCA_016648135.1. NCBI lineage: Eukaryota > Metazoa > Arthropoda > Insecta > Trichoptera > Phryganeidae > Agrypnia > Agrypnia vestita. The sequence goes on along the minus strand of JADDOH010003359.1, from coordinate 100,262 downwards.
CAGATAAAATTTAACAAGATGAGCTTAACAAAGACTATTGAGGCAGTTACTTTGCGGTGCAACATGATTATTTTAGTTTTCATTTTTCTTACGACGCACTCATTGAATGGATGATCCTCTCGAAACCACAGTGGTGTAAAAATAACGAGTTTGCAGGGCAATATTTTTTATATAAAAACTAACCCATTAAACCAAATTTTTTATTATATTCCCTTTCTCATTGAAACGAATTTCGCGCCTACTCCACGCGTCGGGCTCGAAAATTAAACAATATATAAATCGTTAAAATTTCGAAAAATGCAAAATTATAATATAATTATTAAAGTTTTTTAAACGAAAAATTATAAAATCATTATTTTCGTCGTCACGAACCTGTCTGCAAAGTTTCAGCTCGATTGGATCACGGGAAAAGGGTTAAAAATTGATCCAAAGTTTTTTCGGCAGACAAACAGACGCTACGAGTTAAAGGAAAGGGAGTAAAAATACAGAGACTTCCTAAAATGAATGATTTAAACAAATTCATAATTTTGAAGAATTTTTGGTCTGCTTTAAATAAAATTAAAATAAAAAATTGTCAATTTTAAGGTGACTTATTTCTAAACTCCCAAATCGTTGGAATACTAACTATAATTAACCCATTTTTCGCTGACGTTGCGGCAGCGCAACGGTTATTTGAACAGGTCATATTCTGAGAATTCGGTAAGGAATTTCCGTAATTAGCTTAGGTGTGTATTGTCAAGGTCTTATTATACCCTTAAATAGGTTCAGGTAAAAATATATTATATTTAGTTATAATTCAGAGGTCTTCAAAAAAGGACACGACGCAACACTCAGGTAAGCTGTTTTTGAATACATTCTATTTTTAAGATGTTGCAAAATATTTAAATATTTTTTTACCATTTCTTAAAAAAAATTATATGAAATTTAATAATGAGTAGTTTTTGTAAAAATAAAAAACTTATAAAGTGAAAATATAATACGAATTATTTGGCCGTTGCGTCAGTGCAACGTCAGCGAAATGTGGGGGTAAAATCCATTAGAATATTTTACGCACGAATCCCATCAATGAATTTTAATATGTGATTTTTTGCTTTATGATGAATAAAAAATATTTTTTTGCCGCACAAGAGGCTGCCAATTTTATTGCATAGAACTGGAATGTTGATAGTAATGAAGAAGAAGACATTCCAGATGTAGTTATTTTACTTTCTGAAGTATCCGAACTTACCGACTAAGAGGACTTTTAATAATTTACATGAAGACGATACATATAACCATGTACTCAAGGATAAAACCTTGGAAGTAAATTCAAAAAGTTTGGTGAGTGAACCTTCAATATCTCAGTTTTCAACTTCTATGCCAGGGGAAATGCAATGGTTCAAATCACAGCCAAGTTTTGGGCATTAGCTTCGTCAGATGGATACATTCATGCTTTTGATCTATATGTGGGAAAAACTGTAGAGCCGTCAAACATTTATAATTGGTATTGGAGGAAATATGACGGGTCTTCTGAAAAATTTAGAAAATCCAGCTCACCATATTTTTTATTTTGATAATTTATTTACATTTATCCCCCTTATGATATATTCGAGGAATAATTTGTTTTTCGCCACTGGCACAATAAGAGAAAATCGTCTCAAGAATATTGGATCGTTAAAATCCTCCAAAGAAATAAAAAAAATGGAAAGGCGTGAATTCGATTATAGATTTGAAAAGAAAACTGTGATTGTAGTTTTTCGATGGAAGGATAGTGCTGTAGTTACAGTGGCTTCAAATTGTGATAGGATTGAACCAATTAAAAATATATCAAGGTACCTACTCAAAAATTTAAAAAAAAACTATGTAACTATCACTCAACCTAATGCTGTTACACAATATAATCGTTTAATGGGTGGAGTTGATTTAACGGATAACTTTGTTTCCATCTACAGAATAAGAGTTCGCGGTAAAAAATGGTGGTGTGCCATATTTTCAAACTTCTGTGATGTGGCAGTATGTAATTCATGGAAACTCTATCAAATGGTTCATCCTGAAGAAAATATGTGCCTTTTAAATTTTAAAAGACATATAGCACCCACATTTATGAAATTATCAAAAGCGAACATATTGTGCATTGGAAAACCGTCTAGATTTTCAACATCATCAGGTCCAAATCCAGGCACTCAACATTTTTTGAAAAGAAATCAAAACAGAAAAAGATGCAAGGTGTTATTCCCAAACATATTTTATATGTGAACTGTGCAATGTCGCGTTACATCATAAATGTCATGAAACGTACCACAAAGGAAAATAGAATTACTAAAATAACGTAAATACCTATATATATATTTATTGTTTAGTCATAAGTTTTATATATCCAGTTTACGTTTTATTTTCACAAGTTGTTTAGTTATTAAGCAAATATACTTTTTTCTTAATAGTGTATAAAAATCTTGAGAAATAAATGTCCTAAAAACTGTACATGTTTTGTTTCATACCTTTATCGTTTACCCCCCTATTTCGCTGACGTTGCGAAAATGCAACACCTCAAATTTTCCAAATTAAAAGATTTTTCCATATTTTTTCGACGAAATTTTCTTAAAGGTATAGTTTTAGAACGTATTCTCAAATTTCATGAAAATCGAACAACGAGAACTGGTAGCGGCGTTTAATGGGTTAAATGAAAAACCTTACGCACTGTTCTCAAGGATTAAGTAGATTTCATATTTTCTTTTTCATTTAGGGTCATTATTGATGGGGTAACGCTTTGGTTTTTAACAAAAGCAGCTGAGATATCAATAAGATCATTTTTTTTATCAAAGATTTATCAGAATCTGATAAGAACTACGGAATTCACAAAGGCCGTCATATGTACATATAAAAAAATAACGGTGCGTGTTTTCGAGATTAAGGCTGAGGTATATAGATATTAATCAGCATATTTATTTGACGTATTTTTTGTCAGCTTGATCCTTGGGATAGAAGATATCATGTCGAGGATATCTTTCATATGTTGTAGTCTTAAATAAAAAATAAAAGAGGAATACTTCACATTATATTTCACGAAATGAACAAGTGTAGGTACTCTTAAGATTAGAAAATAATTACAGTCGACTTATATGTAATGCCGAGCTAAAATGTATTTTTTTACTGTGAAAGTTAGTTTTATGTTCGATTATAATGATGATTGATAATAAATCATAATTCTTCAATCAGACAGCAATTACTGGTACCCCGGAATCTTAAACTCTATCAATTACATTGGCAGCCTTTGTAATCCATAGGGCATCCACTTGCTTCTCATTCGGATTTCTATGAAGTTAAAAAACAAATGTGAGATTTTTTAAAGTCTTTGTGTAGGTACATATTTGTGATATGTTACAAATTGCTACGTTAATTGGGCCTTACGGTCTATTAAAGCGTTAAGAATAAATCGTTCCTTAAGAGGTAAAATTCACTAACTGAAATATTGGCCAAAATGAGTTACCAATTCAAACATTCACATTTTTTCCATTTCTATTCCAGATACAAATCAGTTAGTGAATATTCCATGTCTATTTCAAATTATTTAGTGGTAAAACTCATAATTTGAATATTTTCAATAATTCAAAAATCACATTTTGAATGTTTAATCTCACTATCTCAAAACTACTCCAACGTCACTTAGTGAGTTTTACCTCTAGAGGGACGAAATATGAAATTAAATAAAAATTAGTAATATTGTCATTTATGTTATTATCTGTTAAATCTCCATAACAATTAATCACCAATCATACAATCAAAGCTAAATTAACGGTTTAGCTCATCATAGCCATATACTGTCCTGTATCGGAAGATATCAGTTAGCTGAAGGAGCGTAATACGGCGTATGGTGGTAATGCGATATAACTCACCCTGGAGCCTTGGCCACTTGGCTGGAATTAGGCCTTGTTGTGGGAGTGGAGGTTGCCGGGGGCGAGGCAAGGAAGCTACCGTCTGCTGTAAAGGGCTGCAATTAATGAAGTATTTGAATAGCTCTGCGTGAGGAATATCGCTACCCTTAAATCGGGCTGTGCCGGCTATGGCTTCTGTTTATACTAAGAAAGGAACAACATACAAGTGTTGAGATACACTTTGAAACACCCGGTGCTACGAAAGTACTGCAACGTGATTTTTTATAATTTACAAGATTTATATACACAGGTTAAAAAAAATACAAGAAACAAATAATTACAATTCGTTTTTCATTCTTTAAAATAAAATGTTATCTTCTCGATTTGACCAATAATAAATTAGTAACCATGGATACCAAGGAACAAATCTGCTATATCCTAAACCACAAGTAAAAGAAATATAATTTGAGAAGATGATTTTACAAAATTATCAACAAAGAGATTTTAAACATAAACGCCCATTTTTATATAATAAATATTTCGACCAAATTTCATTTAGTAAGCAGTTTTATTATAATCCTTATTAACTTTGATTGGTTTTTTATTTTCTATTACAGTTTCGGATGTATTTCAGTGCAGTTTTGACGATGCCTATCTATTTTCAAAACTAGGTAATCCCTGCGTATTTGGGTAATAAAATAAAGTGTTGTAAAGTAAAAAAATTTATTTGCAATTTAATTTCCCAAATACTCAAACCAGTTTTCATTTAACCGATTATTTGGTTTTAAAAAAAGAAAGTGATGAATTGATGAATTTTTTTTTTCAAGAACCTAATATAAAATTTGTTTTATAAATATATGAAATTCACGCCAGTTTCCTTCTTCAGGTAAGCTTAAACTTGTGGGAGTGTGTGTATGGTGTTTGGGTTGCGGGTCCAGTGGAAGTGGAGAGGGTACCTAGGTGATGGGAGAGAGGGAACGTTTTGAAATGGGTGAAGTGTATTTGATTATTGATTACTGAAAAGCTATTATTAGTGAGATATCTTTTATGTGCCTTTAATCTATAATTGTCAATGGATCTGTCTGTTCAACTTATATACACCATATAGTAATCGACAAATTATTTAAAAATATTTTTTTAATTTAATTGTCCGCATTGTTTTATGTTTTCTGGTAGGTTTTGGTAAGACCCTATGGTATTTTATCTACCTAGAATATTTTTCACCAGTTATTGTACGTCTCATGTGTTAGCATTATATTTACATTTTTTATTTAATATATGTTGTATTAAGAAGCCATAATTGAGTGCTGCTGTTTTGATTGATTTATATTTATTAAAATTATATTTATTTTATTAAAAAAATGTATTTATTTAATTTAATTAAAAGTGTTAAATTTATTTTTAAAAATGCTTTGGGTATTTAAACTAATTTATTTTTATAAAATTTAGTTTGACAGAATTATAGAAATATATTTGTTTGAATAAATATTTATATCATTTTACAATATTTATCACACGCATAGCTGTATATACAATATTTTTAACCTGTATATTCTCTGTTACGATAGATTTAAATTTAGTGAAATAAGATAAAAAAATAACTCTATAATAAAAATAATTATATTTTAAATGACTCGTCAGAATTGAGTCGCATGCAAGTAAATAATAATATTATTAATAAAAATAGCATTTAGCGGTATACTGTATACTGTGATGTACCCATATAAAATCTTACTTTTGATTTGTGAGTTGTGCGGTGTTTTAGCGCCAATGTAATATAAATATTGAAATTAAAACTTTAATAATAAATCTTTACGAGCTGTGTAGATTGCAGTTGTCTCTACTTTGGCAACTAAAAATTGGGTGGCTGGCAATGCATCATGCATATCCCATTTCGGTTCGTTATTTCACTATCTGTCTCCCGGGAGCTTTGGACGTTAACCCTTTGTGAGGCCAGGCTCAAACCAGCGTTAACATTTAACCGTCATTTTTAAGCCCCGGTAATTTGTAAGCCTTCTGCAGTAAAAATTTATTTACAATCAGTGCGTTTTATTTTTGACGACAAAAAATTTCAGACCAAGCTTTTTTTTATCCGAATTTATAAACCTTTTTTGGTGCCTAAAGCGCTTATTTTGTGTTTGACAAAAATAATTCACGTCAAAAACTATAAATTATTTTTTAAACCACATACCATTTTTAATGTTGAGCGGTTTGAATGTGAGTGTATTAATAACTGTTTTATGGGAAAATTACTTTTGAATTTAATTATATAAAAGACTCAATTGGCGGGTGGGGCAGGCATGGAAAGGAGACTAGTAAGAAGACATTGAACAGTTAATCAATTAATTTAAATAGCTATTAATTATACTAAATTAAGCATTGAGCGATAGTTGGAAAATTTAATTTGAGCATTACCAAAAAACATTATTAAAACGTTGTAAAAATGATAGTTAAAAAAATATGGTAGAATGTTTTACTAAGTGATATTTATCTACCAGTACATAAAAATTTATAAGTGTTTGTTAAAAAATATTAAAAAATTGGCAAATGAATAAATATTTATATATAAAATTTTAAATTTTAAATCTGGAGATGATTCAATTTGAAGAGTCAATAGTATTTTAATCGGAATCGTGCAAATTCACTTGGTATTGGTAACATAATATAACTTAATGCTGTGGGTTAACGCTAGCTTAGTCTCGGAGCAAACATTTAAAGCACAAAGCACATAAAATATAGTTTTTGTAAAATATTTCAACTTCTGACGCCGGTCGCGAGGTAGAGGTTAAGCCTCTTTGCATTAGTGTCGACACATTTTGTTTTGCGACAATGTGGCATAGCTTTTGCGAAGCTTTTCCGTGAATTTCGCTTAGCATATAAACTAGCCGGTATGCAAATTGACTTTGTGTCCTTGTTTTTAGCATCTTTTGGTTGCAATCATGTTAATTTTTGGATTTATTTAAATATTTTAAGGTACACTTTGGAGTATTTTCAACTAATCTAACATTAATCATAACCGGAGTCTGTAGACATAGTTGCATTTTTTTAATTATTTGCAAACGCTGTATTATAAATAACTTGAATTTACATTTGCCATGGGCAGATGTCGTAGAATTATATTTTTAATAAAATCTATGTCATATTTTCACAAAATTTTTGTATTTCAAAAAATACATCTTGACTTTCTTCTAAAGATAGTCTTCAATTGATATCTGTAGTATAATATTTAAACTTTTTATTAAAAAAAACTAAAACTAACTTAAAAATTATTCTATTTTCCATTGCTTCAATTATGGTACAGGAGTCTTTAACCACGATATTCTGTTTTATTTTTTTATTTCCTTCTTATTGGATATTTCATCAAAAATTTGCTCCTAAGGGATGTTCTCGAGAGTTTAAAAACACCTTTATAAAATAAATCAATTTTGTAAAATTCGTTTATTATTTCAAATAATAACCTCACCACTTAATTGCATGCATTTAATAAAATTTTGTGCGCAAAATTTATTTTCCTTGAATATTTACATAATATTTACATCAAACAAAATTAAACAATTTATTTTAATACCAGGCATTTTTAGGTAGGTATTTTAATCAGTATTTAAAATAGATGGCCAGTGTATGTCCATAATTAATTTTTAATTAAACGTAAATTTGGCAGTTTTTTATAGACGGTCCATATAAACATAATATAATAACAACTAAACCATACCTATCCTAACTTTATTCACGAAGTGAATAAAATTCACCGATTTAAAAATATAACTTTTATTGTATTATTTAAAAATACCGAAATTTTATAAACCAAAAAAAAAGTATGTCTTAGAAAATTGATTACTTTATTATTTATACTGATTTAAATATAAATTATTTATTAAAGAGTTAAGGTTGTTATTACGATTATATGTAAGACATATTTAACTGTAATTTTGGATATTTTATACTTTTATTTTATACTTATATTTATACGCACCGTATGTATTACCGAAAAGCGAATCTCGACGTTTCGTTGGATACATATCCAACGTCATCAGGAGGATGACCTTTACCCGCGGAGGTGGAGGTCGGACTGATTAAGTGCTGCTTTCTAGGGCGTAAATTGTATGCACTTTGTTGTGGAGTGTTCTAGTACGGTTCTGTTGATAAGATTTTTGCTTTGTCAAATCTGATGAAGTGACAGAGATTCCCTTCGGATGCATGTTTTTTATATTTTAATTTATTTATTTAAATACTTTACCTGTCGATGTGGAATTCTGATACTCTTGAAAATTGAGTAGTGGAAAATAAAATGAAATTAAACTCAATTATTACCATTTTAACACCATTATGAATAATATCTATAGTGTTGTTGCTAAATCCTTCAATAATAGTTAATGTCCATTGAACGAATAAAGCACGAGAAAATAAAGAAGAATATAGGTAATAATTTAGCTCACATCAAAATATTGTTTTATCCACAAATAAAATAAAGAAAAATATAGGTAATAATTTAGCTAATGTTATAAATTTATAATAGTTAATGTCCATTGAACGAATAAAGCACGAGAAAATAAAGAAAAATATAGGTGATAATTTAGCTCAGATCAAAATATTGTTTTATCCGCAAATAAAATAAAGAAAAATATAGGTAATAATTTAGCTAATGTTATAAATTTATAATAGTTAATGTCCATTGAACGAATGAAGCATGAGAAAATAAAGAAAAATATGGGTAATAATTTAGCTCAGATCAAAATATTGTCTTATCCGCAAATAAAGGTCCCGAATTGCAGTCCCCTTTAAACTATGATTCAGGATGCACTTAAACAGACAGAAGTGTAAACACGAGTACGACATAAGTAATAATATTGGTCAAGAGTAGTTAGTTTGCAGGGGCGGCTTGGTGGCTAACTAGTTATAACATATAATCAAACGATCGAAAAGCATTAATGGGTTGAAAATTTAATAGAGTTTAGAAAGGGTAACTTTAGACTGCTTCTAGGGAGAGCCACTATGGAACATGTTATATATAGCATATAGTTTAATTCGATTAAGTTCCAATGTTTCATGGTTACGAACATTTCCATGATACTCTGCAAATAAGATTGTTTTATTGATCGCACGAATTGGATTTTGTAGTGCGGTGATACAAATATTGATATTATAGTATCAAGACTAAACTGGATGTTTTTTTATCTGTTCATAGGCCTTCGTTAATATATGACCACCAAATACGGATTTATACTGAGAATAAGGAATGATCAACAATCCAGGCTGAAATAAAGTATCTTAGAATAGAAGAAAGAATAACATTATTTCTCCAATTAAGAAGCACCGAGATAAAGGAGACTTTTTCTTTTTCATATGTATATAGAGGTTTCTCAATCAATTCTTATTCAGAGATATATTCTTAATCAATTCTTTATTCAGAGATTAAATTAGAGGTAAATTAATTTTTGAAAACTAATTCATCTCTCCAGTCGGTTCCTTCATATCCTTGACGATTGATTACCCTCCGTTTAATACTTGTCAATTCTGTGGAAACTTGTAAGATGGTCTCTGTACCATTAAATATTCACGTGACAGTTGATTTTTATTTTACCGTTAGTTTCCTTTAAACAAATAAATATATATTACCCTGCAATATATAGATATTTTTTTTGTGGTGTTTATTTATCTATTTTGTTAAGAATACTTATTACATTTTATAGCAAACAACTCTTATATTTCATGTAAATTAATTATTGTGACTTACTAAAAATAATACCTAACCATTTCTTGAATTAAAAAATTAATCATATCTTGTAGGAAATAACCACAAAATACTCAATATTCCACCACTGCTTTAAATTTTCCCCTTAACCGTTAAACCGTTTATTTTCATTTAAGGCCATCGACGGGCAAAATGAACAAAATTCACAATTTTCTCACATCTTCTCTTACGTTTTTTATCATATTTCAAAGATATTCTAATGAAATTTATTCATATTTTAAATTCAAATAGTTTCATAAAATGACAAAAACGAAATTATTTATTTAATTAATAAATTATGAGGTAAAAAAACTTACTAAAAACATTATCCTCTGTGCCGCGATAATCGGTCGTTGTGCCACCAAATTATGTCCGTCACTAACTATACTAAGATGCTTCGGTACGCTGAATGGCACTGATCTCACACCCTCAACTCGCGGCTGATAAATATGTATAGTAAGAAAACGTCATTTGACGGGTTTTAGCCAGTTGCATCATAATTTCAGCTGTAACCCAATATTAATACAGATATTCTTCAATAATAGCAAAAAATGCAAGTAATGAAAAATACCACAACTGGCAACAAATTATAAGCCAACGAGATAGTTGAGAAACAAAAAAATACCCTGTTCTACTGGAAATAATCCCTACTTTCATTCGGCACTAGACAAATTTGCTTCAGCAAAGTTTTCCCGCTCGGCGCCGACCCGTTTCCTTTATGGCGTGTTCGACAGCTATTAACCCTTCTGAATAGACTGGTGAATGGTGTTCTTTCCTAATTACAAAACTGAGCGCATAATTGCCCCCGTAATAACAGGGATCCTAATCTGTAATGTTCCGCTTATTCGAGATGCATTTTGGGTCACTCAAAATGTTAGCCCGCAAAATAGTTTACGCTTTTCTCAAAGGGCAATTATTCCGCTACTCTCGGAGGCAAACTCGCGTCGATTTAAAACATTATATAAAAGGATTATTATATTTATTGCTGTACAATAAATATCATGATGGAATATTAATAATTCAGAATATTTAGAGTTTATCCAACTTTTTCAGAATACATTAATGGATTTTGTCACCAGGGACATCATTAATCAAGATATATTATAAATGTCTCATAAAAACGATAATTAGAGCATACATATGAAATGGGTTGTAAAATTTAAATATATATACAACTTCCAACAATTTGATAGATGTGGTATTTATTCTATCGTAGGTGGAAATGGTGAATTTTGCACTGTGTAAAGTGATCACTTAAGCCAGCCGAACGATAGCTCGTAAGCCTCATGAACACTTAAAGACTTCCATACCTACTTCCCATAAAAAATAATAATTTCGTCTCTTTGAGACATCTACATTATATCTTGATTATTTAAAATTATTTATATCTTAAAAATAAAAAAAGATTAATTAATTTGTTTTCTCACTTCTCCTTTTTCTTACACCCTATCCGTTCAATAGATGTTGGCTTTCATCAGTTTATTAATTGTGACTCAACATATCATGTCGTGCCATTGGAACAAGTTATTAAATGACGTTTACATATAAAGATCTTTCAATTTGTTTTCAATGATTTCTTCAGCAGAGTTAGGTTAAATAAATTTCTTCAAAAATCTTGCTACGTATGTAATTTAGATTAATAAAATTAGCTTTTCTCTCTTTATAGCGCATCCAATTATTGGAAAGTTTGAAAACAAAGATCCTATAGACATGTAATCACCACTCTCCAAATTCTCCCGATGATTAACCGTTAGTTTTTCCATTAGTCAGCTTGCCTTATTTTGCCGGCCAGCTGTGAACTCATAAAACAATACATGAATACATCATAGGAAATTATGACTCTCGTGTGGATCAAAACCCGCCCGATGAGATGACAAAAAACAAAAATATACATGGAGAATTAGATGTCCGTGATATCTTGAAAGTTCAAAATTAGAGGCTTCCCAAATTAAAAGGTAATTGCTCGAACAAAACTGTTTCCTCATTTGAAGCGCTGCATTTTCTTGAAATATATTAAACGACTTGAAAACTATATAAGTTTGTAACACAGTGTAAATAAGAAAATTATTGTCAAAATGGAAGCGCTCCTTGGTCTAGTGGCTAAAACGCTTGTCTTGTGATCCAGTGGTCATGGGTTCAAGCCTCAGTAAGATTTATTTTTCATTGCGCATGCATTCGGCTAATTTGAAAAATAGTCTCACGGGGTTACGGCAGTGGAAAAAGAAATGAAAAACTCTCAATTAACCGTTATGTTACTACCCGGAATTTTTCACACTAGTTACTACCCAGGGTACCTGGGTACTCTACTTGGATGGACGTTCCCCATGCATTCTTTTGTTTTGTATATCGCAAATTGATATTGAGATAATGATCAAATAGCTTCCTTGAAGGTCACTGCTTTTCCTAACTATATCTGTATCCCTTTGTACCTGATTTTTATCAGTTTGCTTGACATTGACTAGTACATTTTGACTGAATTTTTCATTTATATCTTCAATTCTAGCTATCTTAGTAAAATGCGGACATGTCTCATGTGCTAATTATTTATTATATATTTATAACAGTTATAATTTATCATATGTTATATATTATTTATAGTTAAAATTTATCATATGTTTACAATATTAAAGTTTTCATCGTCTCAACTTTTTTCAAATTCACTAAAATTTTAATAATGGTAATATGTGTTGATGCTTTCTTATTACTATTTTCACGTTAAATAAAATCAAAGATATAAATTAAATATATAATATTTTTAAGTTGATAGAGCACTTCTGAAAAAAGATTGTTTACTGCAATTGCTGTGTAACGATATGGTCTTACTCACAGAGGATTTTTTGAAAAGCAAGAACGAAGATTGGATTTCAGAATGCACTGATAAAAATGAATATTCAAATACAGAAGATGACGATAAAGTTTAAGTAGAAGATCTGGACTATATTGCATCACGCGAAAAATAAGATAGGATAATATCGAACCACCGATATCTGATCAAGCTTGTTTCCGGGCTTGCAATGAAATGATATGGCATAAAAATCCACATATTCATGATAAAACTATGTCGCATTATATCGTTCATCATCGGAAAAAAAGTGATTTACACGGATCAAGAAAAGTATTATCTAATAGTATTACATTAAAATGTGTTTTTACACCAGAAATTGTTGATACTATTGTACTATACACCGATAAAGATGCCAAGAAAATATATATTGAGTACAACAAACATGATCGTACTAATAAACCTCATTGGAAGGATTTGACTTCATCCAAGTAAAATGCATTCATGGGTATGCTGATAGTATATGGTGCCGATTACCTAAATACATATTATATTTTTATTTGTTCAAATTTAATTTATACACAGTGTCGAGTGTCCAATTTCCTCGCTTCGATGATGCTAATATGAGGAAATACCGATTGAATGAAGGTAGAGCTGCGTCGATACGTGAAATATGTATGGTTGATACTGAATTCAAAAATTTCCAGCGTATGTAGATTCTACAACCCAACTTTTACAACCAATGAGCAATCATTTCCTACAGCGGATGTATACAATTTATGCAATATATTCAGTCTAAGCCCGCCAAATAGGGGTTAAAGTATGGTGGATATGTGATGCAGAAAATTATTATCCACTTACTGGCTAAATATACACCGAAAAATTAACGACGAGAAACTCACCAACGTTAAAGAATTGGCCGCTCAAAGGCTGTGGACGTAAAATGTCCAATGTTATATGCCAAAGCACAACACATTATTTTATCTTGGAATATTGCAACCGATATGGTACATTGAGACGAAGTAAAAAGTATATACCGGCGAAAGTAAAGGATTGTTATTTGGATTTATTGATAATGTAAAAATATGTTCTCGTCTGCCAAAAAAAACTGAAGAAAGTTATACTTTTATCATCTGCGCATCGTGATGATGTAACGTCGGACTCAAAAATAAACCGAACATGATTAATTTTTACTATACAATGAAATCTGATGGTAAAATTTATGTCTATCACTGAATGAGAATATCAATACTGAATGGGTACCCGGGTTCCCTGGGTAGTAATCAGAGAACTGGACAAGTTTGAAGTCATATAAAATACCTTTTAAAAATAAAATTACACCAAAAAATACATAAATTCCTTTCAAATACCCCATATAATGGGGATCCGGGCGAACAAAAGCATCAAGGGTTTATGAATAAAATTATTTTAACTTGAAGTCGGTAATGGATACCCGGGTGCCCGGGTAGTAACATAAGGGTTAAATAATCTTTTGCATATAAGTCACTGGACACAAATGTAACTGGAGCACTATTCTGTAATTTGGTATAAATCTCGCTCTAGTCATTTAAGAATTTTAGCATCTTCCACGTGTCTGAAAAATCTAATTCACGTCGTTTGTGTCACTCTTATCGAAATCTTCTCGCACATTGCTAAGTTCTTTATTTCTGGTCAATACCTGCACTGAAATCGCTCGTCGTTTTTTGTTTCTCGCTTTTAATGGTTTTTTATGACTGTCAAACTTATATTTATTATATTAACATAAATAACCATTACCATTGTGACTAGTACCTACAATATAATGACAAGTATTCTGTGTGGACCTTTAATTATAATTTTAAAAAATTTCACCAAAATATTAAATAATATCTCGTTCATCCAAGATCACAAAATGATAAAAAATATTTGGGGGAACCTAACCTACGACCTCGATGGTCTAAACGAGTCACCGAAGAGACCCTTAATTGCCTTGACCCTAATAACCTAGCCCAGCGATGGTGAACAATTTAACGTGCGCGTATCAACAATTTTCAAATATTCTTTATGAAATATTTAAATAACAAGTCATCAAGCTCTGATCTATTAGCTGTGTCCCGTCAAAAATAACGTACGTTTACATGTCGGTTCCTAAAGAATTATTTAGTTTCGACGTTACGAGTTGTTACGGACAGACAGACAACGAAATAATTATTATTGGGGTAATAAATAATAATTTTGGAATTCTTGTCGCGGACGTTACGTATGTCGTGTAACAAATTAGAATTAAATGATATGCAGTGAAATGTTGTTTTTTCACTGTAATAATACATAAAATGGTATCAAAATGAACATATATGGCACGTAGATCCAATAATAATAAAATAAAATTGGATTATTTATATAGCGCCATTTTTGTGAAAATTTCACTAAAATCATAGAATAACAAAATGAAAAATAAAATGAAAAAGAAAAGAGAAAGAAAAAACAACTCGAAACATTAAATAGTAAATGAAAAAAACGAATTTTGTAAACAAGTGGGTTTTTAGTCTTTTCTTAAATAAAGTCTCTGAATCCGCTATTCTTATTAGGGAGAGCAAAGAGTTCCACGCTTTGGGGCCCGCCACCGCAAATGCCCATTCGCTGAACCTTGTTTTCTGGAACTGACTTACCGGTTCCACAACCCGTCCCACCGCTCAAGAAGACGCTGATCTGAAAGTTTGACGTCTTCCATTTATGTTGTCTGTAATACAGAGCTCCTGAAGATGCAGAGGCACCATGTTATGAGTTGCCGTGTACATCAACCAACCATTATTAAATATTAAAGCAAATCAGTTTTTTTCTTCTCCCGTAAAGTTGATAAATTCGACTAAGCTGCTATTAAAATTAAGGAAACGATATCTGATTCAAGTGACGCCACTTTTAGTAATATGCACACCTAACTGGATTCATCATATTTCTTTAATGACATACTATAAAATTCATTTTGGAAAATAATGACTAACTGTAATACTTTTGTTTCGGGATGAGGTTGCTCCAAGTAAAGACTTTGTTCTCGTAAGTATTTATTCTCTCTCTCTGTCATGCAGTCTCTTTCTGGCGTCGCGACATACGTTTCTCAGATCTATTACACTAACGAACACACATATATAAATTAAATATAAAATGAAGATCTTCTTCTTTAGCCTTCTTCCCTCCACTGCTGGGTGTAAGCCTCATCTCTGTTTCTCCTCCTTTGCATCCAGTTTCTTCCTGCTTGCTGGACTATGTCATCAGACCACCTTTTGAGAGGTCTTCCGACGCTTCTTCTTTTCGTCCAGGGCCTCCACTGTAGGATTCTAGGTGCCCATCTAGTTTCCTCCTGTTGAGCCGTATGTCCAGCCCATCGCCCAAAATGAAGATATGGGTCTGCATATGCTTTTAGTAATTTGCACATCTTACTAGATTCGTCAGTCATTCTATTTTTTTTAACGACATTCCATAAAATTTATTTTGGAAAATAAATACTCACAAACATTTTGATATGTAAAAATGACATTTTAATAAACGAAAGAATTAAATACAGAATTAAGATATGGGGCTGCATCTCCTGTTTATTAGTTAGCACGAGTATCTTGTTTAGTTAACTAGACCAGCGTCATAACCACTAGAGATATACTGGTCATGATGCTCGTCTAGTGATCTGGTGGTCGGTGGTTTGAGCTCCATTCCAGGACTCCAAACCTTTAGATTATTTTGAAAATAGCAAAGATATTGATGCGACACGCATTCCGTGTTCAGATCTCTATTTTGAAAAAAATATATATTAGAAAAAAACTTGAATCTGTGAATCGTTCATGTGCCAGCCAAATTATTGTAATTTATTTATTATTTATTTATATATCTTTATTTAGTTAATGATACATCACTATTATAAATTCTATATATACCTATGTACATGTACATTTATTAAATAATATTTTTCTGCATACGCTTTCCATGGTTACGTGCCGTTTAATTCTTGCTTGAATATCGATCCTGCTCAGCATCCTCACACCTTCTGACAGGCCACTAAACACATTTATTCCCTTGTAATAAATACAGGAATAGAGGGCGTCCGCGAAAGACCTGGCACGATCAGGTATTACAAGTATTTGAGGATGGCCCTGTTAAAAGCCGCAACAACCGTAGAACGTGTATGAGAAGATGTATGAATGTGGCCGAAGCAAAAGTGGTGTGCCAGGATAGAAGAGTGTGGCTTTCAATCCTCTCTGCCTACCCCTGCAGGGAAACGGCGTGATGGTTAGTTAGTTGGTTAGTTAATAAATACAGTTTTGTGTGTTCTTTCTTTTATTTTTTGGGATACTTATTTTGTTTGTTTGTAATATGTCTATGTATCTCTGTATTATTACTCCCTTTATATTAACTCGTGGCGTCTGCTTGCTTGAAGAAAAAACTTTGGATCGATTTTTAACCCTTTTCCCGTGATACAATCGAGCTGAAACTTTGCAAGCAGACTCGAAGTGACGATCAAGAAGATCTATCAAATTTTCGTTAAAAATTTTTTGGATTTTTCAAATTTTTAATGGTTTTTTCATACAACTTACTTAAGTTGTATGAAAATATTTGAACGCGTCTGGTAGACATGGAATCTGATTATAGTATAATTTTGGATTTTCGGAAGTTTTTTATTACTTCCTTTCATAGCGTCGCTCCACCGAAGCCCAACGCGTAGGTTAAGCGCCAAACCAGTTTCCATTAGTAAATGAGAAAAGGAGTATAGTAAAAACTTGTTTTTTATGGATATAATTGATCTTATTTTAAACATATTTTGGCATTTTGTCGTTTAATATTCTGTGAATAAATATAATTGTGTTTAATTAAATCCAATTTAAATTTGAGAGCATCGTTTTAATTTTGGAATATTTATTTCTCTGATTCTGCCATCTATGGCACGCGTTCTCTGAGTTCGCCACCGCTGACCTACCCTTTCAGTACAACGTATCATCTCACGTATCGCCAGTATTTGCCTCATTCCTCGCCGCACCAAATATTTCCCGAAAGGGGATAAATTTATTCCTTTGAGTTTCCTCGACTGTCGAGAAAGGCGAATCGAATCTCAGTACGTCCCCCTATGCACGTACCTTGCTGAGGTAGCGTAATATATGTCAAGGCTGGGAAATAGGATCTGTCCAAGGATCCATCCATATTCCGCTGGCAATCCGGCCGGCGCACTGTACCACATCTCCTCCAATATATGGTAATCGTTTAGCCTGATGTATAATATCACAATATTGCAACACATGTTGCAATATTATCATATATACCTACATGTATGATGATACTGGAAAATGAAGATTTTTATCAATATTATTGAAGAAATTTTATATCTTTTTGAATAAAACTCAGAACTTCAGCGATAGCAGTTTATTAAAACCGTTGTGTATTTCGGCTGCGAGTTAAGGCTATGAGCATAACGGCAACCGGTGACGGACATTGTTACACAGAGAATTAGGCTTTTTATTTTTATACCTCGTTATTTTGTATAAGTATCCTTCAACAATAAATATTATTTTTATTTAAGTATTTTGATTGGCAGCCCTCGTACTCCATTAGATATGACACACATTTAATAGACCGCGAGGATATATTCTCATACTAGTTCGATTCCCGATAACGTCAATCCTGTTTCTGTATTTTCCCTGCCTGTATATATTTTTCATTACACAAATTAGAATTCATGACCTACTGTGGTATAAAATAAGAAATAATCATTTAAGAGCCTCTTATTTTGATTCCTGCCCAAAACTGGACGAACTGCCCAAAACCCGACTGTTCGGGGCAAGAGCCAGAACAAAAGAAATTTTAATTCACTTTAAAACAAGTAAGCTAACAAATACAACCGTTCGGTATCTAGTCTGACCTAATGAGGCACGCATAACGGGATACCAGGATTAAGGAAAACTGTAAATACAGCATTTAATAACATATAAAAATGCAACTTTTGAGAACTATTAAATTTGAAAAATCGAAAGTTGAAAAAAATGACACACCCTAATGTTGAGTATAAAATACCCAACATTTAATTTGTAAGAAAATGATTGCATTTTATTTATGTTCGTAACTGGTATATTCCATAGATTCTAGATTAAAAAAGTTATCCGCCTAAATGAAATATTATTAATTTACATAAGCTTAATTAAATAATGTATAGGTTTTTTTCAAAAGTTTTCCAGGTCACTGAATCGCACAGATATACTGTGACTGTTTGGCATTGAAATATTCGTATTATTCTTGTGCGTGCTGCATATTGTGCTAGCTTTTGTACTGGGATCTGTATGGGTTTAATGATGCAGAAGACAAACAGCTTCCAATGAAGAGGAAATGATAAGCACGTTACAAAAGGGGAAGTTTACGCAGATGATTTCCATTTTCTTTTGTTCACATTCATTGTAAATTTTCATTTTTACTTTATCAAACCACCAACGTGGACTTTTACGCATAATTTTTGGTCGAAAATTAGTTTATTTAAAATTAGTTTTAAACTTAGTAGACGAAGTGACTAGATTTAATGTAACTCTGCCAAACTGTCACTCTTTTGCCTTTTTTATAATTTTAAATAGTTTAGTGAGTTTCTTCTGTGTAAAGTTTTCTGGGATGTTTTGCCGTGTCTGAGGTCACATATACACGGCAGAATATCCCAGAAAACTATACACAGAAGATTCTGAACGGCCGTGAAAACCTAAGGACATTTTTAATGAGTTTATTTTTTACTTTTTTAATTGATGTTGATTTTTGGAATAAGCATAAAAAATATTTTTATGTAGTTACCATCAAGGTTACTTTTATCAGAAATATACTGAGAATAAAACGCTACGCATTTTTGTCCTGGTATACCACTCTTGCGTCATCCATTTCATATATCTCATGCACGCTACTCGATCGTTAAAATTTTTGACAGGACCATCCTCCTTTGTGAGGTTTATCTGATTATACCAGGTCTTCCGTGGATGCCCTCTGTTTCATCACCGGCCTCATATATTTTCTTAACCATCCGTGTACATAATACAACATTATCTTGTATAGTATTAAACACTATATTAATAATATCAATTCCTATATGCTAATTTTATTGTTTAAAAATATAAAATCCTGTCGTGTATAGGCGTGATTATTTATATTTGTCTATCATAATTGTAATTATTTCATTTCTTCTTCTTCATCATAACTATTATTATTCTTTTTAGCTTTTGGAAAAAATCTACGATTTTTTTTAATAGAGACTAGATTCCCTCTCCTCTTTTACCCCATCATCTCCTAACGATACATTTTCTGCTAACTTCTTTTTTCTATTTTTTTGCTTTTTTCTCTCTTTTTTTATTTATCTCAATGACAGATGACTTTAGAAAAGTGTCGGAAAACAGAAGGTTGAGAAAACAGAATTGAAAATCCATGGAGAGGCGTGAAAAAGAATAGAAATAAAATATTTATGCTACAGATTTTTACGGTGTATCAAAATATTAATGCTGTGATAACATTGTGATAGAAATATTGCGAAATGTATGTTGTATTCCGATTTTTTTTCCAAATAATTCGTTACGTAAAAGTCATGCTGCGATGTTCTTACTTACTGCACGCCCCTATGACTATACATAATCTATATAAATATATCTATTAATATATATATATCTATCTCTATAATATATATATATATATATCTATATATATAATATATATATATGCTGTCTATATATATATATAGCTATATATATATACTCATATAGAGGGATATATACATCGGGCAAATCTTTTCCCCTAAATGTAAGTACTTTTAAATTGTCTTTAAATTCGAAGCAATATATCACATTTGTGTAAAAAACGAATAGAGTATACTCTTTTTATACTGAAATTAGGAGACCGAGTAAAAATACGAAATTAGCCTTTTACATTTTAAAGAGTAGTAACTCTATTCATATAACATTATCATAATAATTTACTTTGGGATAAACGTATTAATTTTTTTACCAACTCAGATTATTCCGAGACTAAATCTTTTATTTTGTGACTATGACGAAAATATACGTTTTTCTTGGTATTTTTTGCATATTTTTTGTATAAATTTTATACCTGCTCTTCTTTTCTTTCTTTTTCCTGGCACCGTCCCAATTCATTGCCCAGGTAGGCTGCTGGGGTCGGTTCCTCTCGTTTCCAGGCTATATTTTCTTCAGGTCTGGGAATTGATTTTATCTACGCCGTTTCTTTGCAGGATTTTGGAACATTGAGTCAACCAGGATTTCTTTGGTCTTCCTCTGGACGACTGTTAATGAAGCTCCACAGAAATTACCTGTGGACTGATGGTCTCCGTTTCTTGTTCCCTATCATTTTAGCTGTTATTCCAGCTTACTGTTTATTTCCGTGACACCCAGGCTACCACGAAAGCCTTTTGAGAACTTTTAATCATATTTTTTAGTAATATTCCTGCCGACCATCTAAACATTCGCATTTCTGCTGTTTAAATTTGCCTATAATAGGAGTTGTATATTGCCCAGCTATCAGAGCCATACATAATTACTTAATCTCGGGTCCAGCAATAGGCTGGTATGTTTTTCTTAACGTTTTTTAGCATTTTTGGGTCACATCAAAGTTAAAAAAGACTGCATTAAAGTTTAAAAAAATTTGGCTATCAGTAGAGAGTAAACTAAGCTAGGCGCAAGTGCCAAAAAAATGAGATTCACACCTACAATCACTTGAATTTGAAAAAAATATTTAATAAAAAATGATTAGGTGTAATGTTTTTTTATTTTTTTTTTTTATTTTTTGAAAATGCTTTGGTGGGTTTAGGTAAACTTCCTGACAGCTGATTTACCGTTTGCCTAACATAACGACTGCCCAACAAGTCAATATCTCGACAGAGTATTTTTTTCATACATATGATTTGTATTTGCATTCTTTTTTAAAAGTGTGCATTATGCTATTCAGAGTATTTTTTGCCTATACATCATACAAAACACATACATTTTTTTAAATAAATAGACATGCCAACATGGAATACATGCCGCATCAATATTCTTACTATTCTCAAATTAAAAGCCTATGCTATGAAAATGGGACTAACTTCTGGTGTCTTGGAATGGGGCTCGCACCACCAACTACTAGATCACTAGGTAAGGGTCATGACCAACAATATCAACAAGCTACTCAATAGCTTTTATACTTTAGATATGTAGGGTATAAAAGCAAAGGCAGCAATATCTTAAAAATTGTCGATTTCACCGAGAAAAATGAAAGCCCTAACCGAGGATTACAAATGTAAAAGAAATGTTTAATATAGATATTTATTATATCTTTCCCTTTCAAAATCATGTTTCCTATTAATTTATTGTCAATGTTTCTTATAAAATCTCGAATTCAGTACATTATAAATTAGTAATTCTCGATGACTGCATTATTTTTTTTTTGGATATTGCTGCGTTTGCTTTTATAGCCCTCATTTATTATAATATTTATATCATATTATACATATGTTTTCCAATGAAATATTTGAAAAGTAACAAAACTTCGAATTTACAGTGACGACAACATTTATAAAAAAAAACGGAACAAATAAATTTTATATTTTCTTCTTCCGAAATTCTGTGAAATTTGCTAAAATAAATATTAATTTTAAGCCTTCACATATATAAATTAGTTAAACTTTTTACTAATTATAATATCTTAACATTTTTGGATACCTGGAATAAATATTTATTATAATTATATTTTAATTTCAAATAATGATTTAGAATTTTCTACTAAAAAGTAATTAGTGCTTTGATACATATTTTAATGGCGAATTTCAATTCGTGGCGTTATTCGTACTACGCTCGTTCAACTTTATTTAAAAATAAAATAAAAATCATATCGGGCCGCTATCTCGAGCCTTATAGTGCTTTATAGACTTAATAATGGTTTTTGTATGAGTAACCAGACAAAGGCAGCCAGGCTATGTCTTTTTTCTTCGTATCCAATAGCTACATATATATTTTATATATTTTTTGATAGAGCATCTAACATAATGAATCCTGCTTCGATTTAAAAATTAAAAAATGTTTATTCCTGAATTATTTAAAATAATTGGAAACATTATTCTAGTTACTGCGTAAAAATATTGCTTTCTCAAATATTGTTGGCCAACGTTTTATGAAACACATTGAACATAAATAAATCCAAGCGATTCAGATAAATGATGGAAGAATAGATGAGGGAATAGCTCAAAAATCCCAAAAGAGGAAGAAGAGCTGGCAATCTACCTCACAGAAGGCACTATCCTCTGAAAAACGGACCACGTAGGTCTATTAAAAGGAAGAAGAAGAAGATTCAGATATAAATATACCTTGCATAATACTCATATAAATATTCTAAAATTGAAGGATGCTATCTTTTACTTAAAATCATAATCTTGTATACCTACATTATAACATTTATTTGAAATGCCTAAACATTAAAGCCAATATAATTTTATTTTTTTAAGTTAGCTATTATTTGAAATATTTCCCATTACAATGTCAATTTTTACTTCTCTCGTACCTTCATCACGGCTGTAAAAAGTTAAAAAATGAACTCCTTTACCAAAATAAGTAATGGATAATTAGTATTTGTTTGTCCCGACGAAGATCTAGTCGTATCAAAACCGGTAAACGTAGAGTTACTCCTGGTGGTTTATACAATACATTTAGTTTATTGAAATTAATAATGACGTCAAACCATATAGTTATAAATATTAATTTATAATCGGGATTTTTTTTTAAATATCTGACACTCGGAATATTGTGTGCTAAACAATCTTTATGGTTGTGAAAATCGAATACATTTGTTTGAAAGAGATAATTTTTTATTACGTTTCAAACAAACATTTCCAATCCTTCTCCCATTATAGACACTGAAATAAACGTTCCGGATAAGATTAGATTTTTTTGAGACGTTCGATCTGTTTTTTTTTCGTAGCTTGTCCAGAAAAAGGTATTAGAGAGGCGACGCCGACGTGAGCTTTGGGAGCTTTTCTTTTCCCAGGCAAATCGTCCGTGAAAATGGAGAGAAAGGAAATACAGACTCCACATTACAGATGTACTTTCAGAGCTATGCCCACTGAAAGAGTCCATTCCATCGTCCATGGCCGAAACCGGCTCATGAGTGGGGCGCGTCACCTTCGATCGCACCATTAAACTCGCTCATAACAATCGTGGGCCTACAAAAAAGAAAGCTTTAGATTCTAATTCAAAAGCAAAAAAACTGAATTTATCTGTATTTTAAATATAAACTGAATTTCCTCACGGACCTAACACATTGTGGTGAGACATAATATCGTTAAATAACATATCTTTAAATATATATGTGATATTTTATTTAAAATCAAAACTAGATTGCCCAAGAATGCACCTGTATATCCTGGGGAAACTTATCAAAGTAAAAAGCATAAATTAAATAAAATCAGTAAAATTAATCACAATAGACATTCTTTAATTGTTACACTATACTATATTTAAGTGGTTACACCATCTTAAATAATCATAAAAATTTCTTTAGGCAAGTTGGGTTTGATACATTGTACTATGAAATTAAGTGCGCACGCACAATGCAACGGAAGTTTTCACACCGTCATGAGCCGTCAGAGTAAAATGTTTATATTTTATCTATTAGCTGAGTTCACTTATAAGAGACCCAGAATACGAACGTAATAGTGAAATGTGCGTGCATATTCTGTCCAGCTATGTTGCAATGGAAGGTATACAACACAGCACGTGGTTTATTACTATTCCAAAGAAAATATATCTTCCATCGTGCGTATTTTTTGATGTTACTACTGCACCTACAAAATTCGTTTCATTATCATTATTTAGAGCATGTTGTTTTGAAAACGTAATGGCGAAATGCATAAAGTACAAAAGTATAATACAATTTTGAAGTACTACAATTACTTCATTTCATGTAGTTTATTGAAGTAGATGGACTATGTAATATTTTCGTATCTACTACAAAGTAGCGCACACTTCGTAGTCTGTAGTGAACGTGTTCGTGTTGTAGTATACATTTTCATATTTAGTTTTTCCTTCGCTACTATAGGCTAATTACGCAGAAATCGGTTACGAAGAGTCAAAGGGTAGGATATATAGGTTATGGAAATATTATTTGTATATCGCCACTGTGTCAAAGGAAATTATAGTAGGCCTTTCCAGTTCGCGTCACAGCGGTCTCGATATCCCGCGGAATTCGGCCGACACCGCTAATATTTATGAGCGGGGCAGGTTACTGGCGGCGATATCCGGCGTTTCATGCGGGGCTTCCGCTCTGCGGTGCCAAAAACTCTCAGCGCACAAGAAGACCAAGAACTCGGAGAGTAAAACAACATTTTTTGATGTAAAAACAACTTTGAAGAGTCAAATATATTGTCACGGGACGTGGCCTTGGGAGGCAAATGAAAACACTATAATTGTATTTAATTTAATTAATGTATAATATAGATGTCTCACAGAGACGAAACTATATTTTTATTTGAAAGTAGGTATTGAAGTCATTTTTTGGTATAAATAGGACTTACGACCTGTCGTATGGTTGGCTTAAGTGATCACTTTGTCATGACTATCATGGGTGGAAATGGTGAACGTTGCATATGTGTAAAGTGATCACTTAAGCCAACCATACGATAGGTCGTAAGTCCTATGTACACAAAAAAATGACTTCTTTACCTACTTTCCCATAAAAATATAGTTTCGTCTCTATGAGACATCTATAATATACATTAATTGATTAATGATGTCTCTGTGACAAGAAATCCAGCACTACCGTTCTGAAAGATTTGAACAAACTCAAAAATATTTTGTATTTAATTTAATTTATTATCAAATAGTCCTTAATTTTATAAGTGCTGATTGTCTTTAGAATATTTAACATACCTTTTATTAAATTGTTTCTTTATTCGCACTATTTAACTTTATTCTTAGTTCTTAGATCGCTTCTGATAAACTTTGTTCAATATCTTATCTTTAAAATTCCCCCCGGTTTCCTCTGTATTTCATTATTCGCTTGCAATGGTTTTACTAACCTACTAATATTGCGTGTTGTAATTTCACGAATCACTGATCACTCTAGTTTGCTCGGTAGTACGCTCAGAGATGTCGCCTTGTTAACTTCACAAACTGAATCCCTCGAGCCCGCGTCGCGTGTTCCTTATTTAGTAGAATTCCGCTTAACGATTCATTCTAGAGATAACTGGAAGCATGTATTAATTACTAGTTTCTTCTGTTCTATGAACATATCCTTTAGGATTGTACGATTATGAATGATGCGAAAGTAAATATGCTTGAAGGTTTGTCTGAGTTTCGGATGAATGAAGGAGGACGATCATGTAACGACGTCCTCGTAAAGAATGCGAGGAATTTTGAACACTTCAGATAGTTCACTTGTGTGTTGCTGGGAAATTCTGAGGGGATCTAGTTAATTTTATGTTCTGTTCATGTTGCGTTAATATGTTGTTCTTGTACTGAGTGATTATCTGCTGGTCTTGTGCTTTCCTAGTCGGATATCACATTGTTTTCCTTTTTGTGTTGTTTTATTTTACAAACTGCGGGGTTGTCAGTCTGACTTGAGCCATCTACTGCCCCCTCCTGAAGGAATCGTTTACTTTTAAATAATTATCAATGTTTTATTCTTTATACACTGTTTCTTTGCTTTGAATGCTTTTGCTTTTTTTCTTTTTCATTCGTTTTATTTTATTATTGTTATGTACAGGGTTATTTGTAAAACATTAATAACCTTGCAGGACTATATTTCTGCCTTGATTAGGAGTCGAAAATGTTCAAGCTATTATGACCTAATATCAATAGTTAAGGAGATATGCGACATCAAAGTTTGCATTTTTTTTTCAATATTTCTGATTTATTTTTTGTAAAACGTTGGACTATCATTACAGTAACTTATATCGAAAATGAAAAATTTGTTCAAAAATAATTTATATTAAGTTTATAATACGGTCATTTTACATACTTAGGAAAAAAAATAAACGAATATTTTATATGAACCGTATGTGTTGTGATTTGATTCACGACTTTCCAAATCCAAATCCAAATCCAAAAGTCAAATCACAGCGTCTTCAAAAAAGCGTCCTATCACCAACAGTCCAGGACTTACTGATTAATTTTTACGCGGTCGCAGATTGTATGCAATGAGTGGAAGCGCATAGACAAAAAAAATGCGATTGAAATATTTAAAACGCAAAAGGTTGCTACTGGGTAAAAATAACCCATACTCACTTGAGACCTCTATTACAGCCAAGAGCAGTATCGGCCTTGGTAATATAATTTACGGAAGGTTATTAAAGCGTGAGATGCACCAATATAAAAATATTTTTTGAAATTTACACTTTGTGGTATTTTTTACTCGGTAGCGCGTTTTTCATTTTGAAGTGTCAAGGCATTTGATAAGTAATTTTTGACGATATTTCATATAACTTATCGTTCGTCTGTCTTTAAGGTAATAATGCTAAGTATGGTGCAAAAATGAGACGCTCGTGACTGGAGACCAAAGGTCTTCAACGGACTATTACCACGTGATGACGACGATGACATACGATGTACGGTTTAAATCTTTCCTAAAAATTGCGAAACCACGATGGGGCACACATTGAGCACAGATTTTTGGAAGACTAAAGATCTTCAATGGACTACAGCCACGTTATAACGACGAAGACATGGAAAATCAATCGCGCAAGAAAAAACACACGCACTGAAAAACGCAGACGTGTGACTCGACTCGGCCAGTCTCCAATATACAGTAGCTACGACATAAAACATAATCGCTACGCCACTCATATCATTCCTCGCTATGCTTCCAGTCTTCAATCCATTGATCATTGTCAGCCACAACGCTCCCCTGTCTTCGCAACCTCCAGCATCGAACACCATCTACTTCCGTCGGTACCACCATTATCCTCGACCTCACCGCGATACGCCATCTACATCAATCGTCAGCGCTGTCGCCAGCTCACAGTACGATTTTCTACTTATTCTAGTACTTGATTGCTTCCAGCACCTGCTACGCACGCGACCAGAAATAAAGTTGACGACCCCAGGCGCACCCAATCAGCTGCACAGCGGACGCAATTATTGTATTAGCGCACGACGTTATCTACCAAGGTCAAACGGCAATGCAATCTCTATAACTCAACCGAAAAATTAATAAACTATATAAAACTGACCGCGGTTTTCTGTACGTATCAGCTGTTTTTAATCCTGTAATACATTGTACAAAAGTGGGTGAAATGTGGCGTTTTTGTTATATAATAACTATCATTATGGGTGGTGTTTCCCTTTTTTTTACAGGGCCTAGCCTTTCAAACTTTAACAATAAACCACTGAACGCGGTTGCCGAGAACGTACTTGTTCTCTCATATGCAGAATTGCTTCCACACGATCTAACTGACCAACCGACGCTCAGGGTTATCTTACCAGGATTCTAAGCTGTTGCCGCTCTCTGGACGGCACCAATGCCAGAATCGCCGCTGGTCACAGCTCGTTCAGACGATGAAAGTGAAAAGTTATTTGAGTATTTGACTCTGAAAATTTTCAGTGGTTGTGGTTCATTCCCTTTAGTTTCTTTCAGATTGGTCACATGTTATGAGGAATAGTATGGAGAAAGTAAAATAATAACAGGGCCTGTATGGTTTTACATGAGGTTTATTACTATGAGATGGTATCCAGTCAATTCAGTACACAGAGAATATGGTTCATATGGCACAAATTCTACAGTATGTTATACAATTTATAAACGTGGTTTCATACGGGACAATGAAATACAATAGTAAAAGGTTTAAGAAAAAACACAGCGCCGAATTTTCAAGTATTACCCTGGTGGCTACTAAAGTCAAAATTGATGCTCCTTTATAATTTTATATATATATAAAAATATTTATTTATTACCAAATGGAGGTTGAGTGGGAGCTCTCATAAGGAGATTATGTATAAATACAAACAAACTCTTGAACCTCTTCTGAGGTTTTTTGTTCTTTAAGATTTTTAACCTGATCACTATAGTGAAATTTAATCTCAGTCGGGTCTACTACAGAATATTAATTTACAAATAGTTAAGCTTCGAGAGGTCGGCCCAGTAGAGGCTCATGAGATGTATGGATAAATATGAACAGGGATTGGAACAGACTTTATGTTTCCTATTTTTAAAGTTACATCACTTGAGTTCGATTAATGTCACTTGGTTATCTTTTTGATAACTTTTTGTAAATAGTTTGCGAATGTTAGAGATTAGCCATAATTCGCTCCTGTAAATTATGTATAGATATAAACAAACACTCGAAACCTGTAATTTTTCTTCGGAGTATGGAGTGGACCGACCACCTTTAGTAAGGTTGGCAGCCCTGACCAGCTGTAGGAGGCGGCGGACGGTTGGTCTTCCGCCAGCTGATCAGTGGGAATGCCCGAGCGGGGCCGAAGTTGATGCGAATTCTGAGAGTCGTCCGGGATGGTGACCGTCAGCTTATGATGGTAACGATTTTGATGATGAGGATGCCAATGACGGTTGAATCTTATGAAGTCCAAGAGCACGGTATTTTTATTAAAAGTTAAAAGAACAGGCGTTGTTTAATAGGGCACGAAAACGATTATTTTTTGTATACCCCTTTTTGGCGGGGAATGTTCATGACGCCAATAGTAATGTATTATATTTTTAGAAAAAGGCGCTCGAGGCACTTGCGATGAACTTTTTAACTTTTGTCTACTTCACCCTTAGTCGTTTATAAAACATAGAGAACGATTATTATTATGTATTTATTGCGAGACCGACATTCTCTCACGACGAAATCGTTACTATATGCGTTTAAATTAGTTGAACACACTGTTTAACTTTATAACACGGCGGGAAGTATATTATTTGCGTTTAAATCATTTGAACACGCTGTTTAGCTTTGTAACACGGCGAGAGATATGTTATTGGCTCACATTTGAAAAATAACAACAAAGAATTCCGACACCGTGACTTTTATGCAAATGGCGGCTGTAATTTGCTTAGGGGCGGGCGGCACGGCGGACGGAGTAGCTCAACGCAGCTCAGAGCTCGGTTCCCGGATCACGACTGCGGGCCGGCCGCGGCTACCGTATATTAGGACGGAAGGCTAGCGGAAGAGGGTGCGGGGGGGGGTCACGCGCGCTGGGACAGTCGCCCCAAGAGTATGGCAGCGCGGCCCGCGGCGGCACGCCCTCCGTCTCCTGTTCGGAGGCCCCGCTAGGGTGGTCGACAGGGATACTATCCTTGTGTGTGTGTGACTCGTAAGCCTGTGTGTATAACCTTCGCGCCCAATACCGGCCGCTTCACTCGGCGTGTGCGATTTCGTGTATTTTTATGGTTACGACGGAATATGTAATATTTACTTATTTATATATATTTTGTTACGACAGAATAGTAATACTTCCTTTCTGTCTGTATAAAAGGAAGCATTACATGGGTTCCGAGACACGCTACGCCACACATGCAATGCACGTTTTAACTCTTTCCTAACGATACTGAAACCATGACGAGACACATAAATATATTGAGCATAAATTTCTGTAAGACCAAAGATCCTCGATGGACCATGGCCACGTTATGACGAAGAAGATATACGATACACATTTTAACTCTTTCCTAACTATACCGAAACCATGACGAGTCACATAAATATATTGAGCATAAATTTCCGTAAGACTAAGGATACTCAGTGGGCCATAGCCACGTTATGACGTTATGACAAAGTCTTACGATGCATACATAGTTTTAACTCTTTACGTACAATTCCGAAACCAAGATGGCGCAAACAAATTTACTCAGGATAAATTTCTCCAGAGAATGTTCTCGGCACTTAAATTGAATCAGGTGTGTGTTAGTGCTTCAACTGGTCTAGCAAATTGGTTTAATTAGCCACAACGCTTCTGCTGAATTGTACTGGAACTTACTTGTATTCAGCACAAGGTTTTTAAATTTAATTTTACACCAGTTGCAAAAAAGTTAAAAGCCCGCAGGCCTTTGAATTAAGGCACTTATTTGGACAATTCACCCTTTTTTTCATTATTCTCTCTGTTGGGTTACTATGTTTTCGTTAATTTATAATAACAATAAAGGATTGGATAGGTGTGGTGATAAATTTATGTGTTATTGTTTTATATCAACTGCAAGTCATCATAATAAAAATTTATTCAATAATGTATCATTTCAACTTTTATAATAATAGACAAGTAATGTAAATCAATGGAATAATTTTAAAAAAGCTTCCTGAACCTACGTGCAAGCATTTTCCAAGTTTTGCTCATATTTTCAATGATGATTTGTGTCAGATATAACCATAAACAAATAAAAATCTGTTTTTCTTATGGAGAAAAACTCTCGAAAGATTAGCTCTGGCGTCATGAAATATGCAAAATATATTATTTCTTGAATTTTGTAGATCCAATTAATTATTTTCAGTTCGCCACGTTATTCACAGTATACACTATACAGGGGTATTTGGAAAACATTAATAACCTCGCAGGACTATATTCCTGCCTTGATTATGAGTTGAAAATGTTCAAGCAAGCATGACCTAATATCAATAGTTATGGAGATATGCGCCATCAAAGTTTCTATTTTTTAAAATATTTCTGACTTATTTTTTGTAAAACGTTGGACTATCATTACAGTAAATTATATCGATTACTAAAAATTCATTCGTTTCAATACAAGTTAAATAAAATGATAAAAAAACTCTGAAATTTTTCCAGTTGGCATTCAAAGGTTTTTATTTTTTTATTTGACTTGTATTAAAGGGAATGAATTTTTCATATTCGATGTAAGTTACTGTAATGATAGTTCAAGGTTTTACAAAAAAAAGAGTCAGAAATATTTTTAAAAAATGCAAACTTTCATGTCGCATATCTCCATAACTATTGATATTAGGTCATGCTTGCTTCAACATTTTCAACTTATAATCAAGGCAGGAATATAGTCCTGCGAGGTAATTTCTGTTTTCTTAATAACCCTGTATAGCTTTGAATCAATTCAATAAATAAGACAGGATGACTTATTGCTTTTTCCATATTTTTTATTTATTGAAAATATAGAAATTTACTCAGAGACAAAATAAATTATTTTTCTTCGCAGAATTTCAAACATCACTTACTAATATTTATTTGAACAAGTAATATAAATTATAACATAATATAATATAATATAATATAATATAATTATAATATAATAATATAAGATTTTATAAATTTGTGATGACTGCTTTTTTATTTTCTAGTGAGCATCATTTTTTTTAAATATAAACGGAATGAACATATTACATTTAAGAGTTCAAATCTCGAAGGCAATCAAATGGCGAAGCCAAGAAGTAAAGCTGGTTATATATATGTAAGTAACAAATTGAACGCGCTTGAATAAATATAATATATCATAGTTTGTACACCTACAATACAATTTTATATTTTGTACTCCAATGTCCCTCTAGGACCATCTATTAGTGTTGACGTTGGTTTGTAAAAAAAATACAATCATCTGGGTGATTTTTATTTGACGGGATGATATTGAACATGAACATCCCACGATAATGTACTAAAACAGTGATGTAAAAGTAAAAAAAAATTGTGATTAAATGTTTAAAAAAAACATTTTTCATACATTACATTACAAACTCGGGAAACAATCATGTTTACATATCAACTAATATATCTGATAGTATGAATCCATTAATATATCTTTTGTAAACTATGTTAAAACTTCAGAATAATAAATTTCATTCAAATCACTGAATTATTCTATTGTTTTAACATAGCCCACAAAAGAGACAGCAATAGATTCGTACTACCAGATATTGATATTAATTACTGTGAAAAGATGATTGTTCTCATGAGCTTGTAAAGCTTGTATAAGAATTTTTTGATTTTATACTGAACATAAGACAAAAAATGTATTAACTTCACAAAATATTTTTCAATTTGTCAAATGATTACGCACGTATGTAGAACTACTGGAAATGGATATATATCAATTATCAGTTTATTACAAGGCATAAAATGATCTTGGAGAAGAAAAATACTTTTTACCACAATTTTATTTATACATATACATCAGTTTTCTCTTCAATTGATTCAGCAACATTGTAAATTAACATTTAAAAAAATATATTGATTTGAGAATAAATTAAATACTAAGTTTTAAACCACTATTTAATTCTATATGTTTGTCAACTAATTTCGGTTGGTTCATTAGTTCAACCTTCTTCAGGACACTTATAATATAGACTAATCTTAGTACAGAAATTTATAAAGGGGGAAAGAAAAACAGAGAGGGACAGAGTGTCAACTCATTTGATTAACCTTGTCTTCCCACCTAATTGTAAACTTGTTTCTTTCGATGTAGTTAACTTATCTCCAAACATACCAATTTCTGAATCTTTAATATCTTATCTATTGAAAAATTCTCATTTATCTTAAGACCTTTCCATTGACCTTGCATGCTTGTTTAATGTTTGTCTAAACCAAAACAACCTCCAATTTAATGATGCTGTGTACCAGCAAAAATTACGTATACCAACGGGTGCTCCAACCAGCCCTCTTTGTGCTGATTTATTTATGGATAATCTTGAAAACAAAATCTTTGATTGTAAATCTTCTCTGATCAAAAATGTATTAATATGGAAACGCTATGTAGATGAATAATTTAGAATCATTAGAAATTAGTAAAGCATGTAATAGTAAACAAATTAGTATTAATAATCAATTGAATTTAACTACTAGCTCAATTCTAAAAAAAAATCCAAAAATTGCGAGTAATCAAGAACTTTAGTAATAATATTTAAAAATAATTTTTCGAATAATTTAGAAAAACAAGAAACAAAAGACATTCTTTGGTGTAAGTCTAAATTTCCAGTATAATAAAAATAAAGGTCCAGATTTAAACAATCTCTGATTAGAAAGTCCAGACCTCGTCTCCATCTTGTTAGTAATTTTCATTTGTCCTTGCTTTTGTATTTAAATTGCTATAATTTTTATTCTGATGCATTATATATTGTTCATTTTATGTATTATATTTTATTGGACTATGTCCGTTAATATCAATAAATAAATAAATAAATAAATTTTATTTTGATATTTTGACAGTTATACAACACCCTGATGATGGAAAGATTTTTCTGAAACATGTTGGTGTAATTAATCAAAAAAAAGAAGTAAATATATACAAATAATACAATCAATATTTTTTAATATATCAGTCACCTCGCTCAATCAACGTTACCCAGGTAACGGTTATTACATAAATACTATTTAATTTATTATATATAATAATATATAAAGACTATTTCAAATTACTATTTAAATACTATGGCAACAATACAACAAACAACAGACAGATAGAGATAAATAAATGCATGTAAAAAGGGAAATGTGTTGTTAGGCAGCAACGCTGCGCTGATTTACGGGACTAAAATATTCCTCGATTTAAGAATGTTAAGGAAGGCAATATTACTCATCGGACTCATAATAGACACAGAGAAATGTCCAGCTGCCGGAAACCTCCCTTCAAGCATGAGTGCAATCAACTCGTGAGGATTATCATGCAACACAGCACAAAAGTGACCGTTGCAATGCCGGCTGCTAATCACAAATAACCTCGCTACTCGACAATGAGGCTACTTAGAGCCGCGCATTCTGGAAGTTATATTAATTTGCCAGGACGAGTCAGGACGCATCTGCACGAGATTCCCGGACAGCGATAATTTGCGTAGTTTGTACTTGGTAAATCTGCTTAAAAATTTATTCATTTTAGAGATGATAAGTAGAAAATTTTCTTCTTGAATATCGTTAACGAGTAAAAACTAGAGATAAATAAATATATTTTTACTCCCTTTATATAAACTCGTGGCGTCTGTCTATTTGATTGATTGACGCAAAATCTTTGCATCGTTTTTTAATCCTTTTCCCGTGATCCAATCCTCGTGGCGACGGTGAAAAATGCAAATTTTTGTTTAAAAGTTAATAATTATAGGATAAATTTGGATTTTTCAAATTTTTAATAGTTTTTTCATACAACTGAGTAAGTTGTAATACAAAAAAACAACAAAAACAACAACTGAGTAAGTTGTATGAAAATATTCCGACGCATCTGGTTGACACGAAAACTGATAAAACAATAATTTTGGATTTTTCGAAATTTTTTATCCTTTTCGTAGCGTCGCCCGACTCGAGCCCAACGCATAGGTTAAGCGCAAAACCTGTTTCCACTAGTAAATGAGAAAGGGAGTATAATTAAAACTTGGTTTTTATAGGTTTGTTTTTTATTACCATTGAATTCAACCTCTTAATATGAACAAGGGAATAAAAAAACTAAACAAATATATATATTTTTATAAACATTCCATTCAACATATTAATATGAAAATAAGAAGTTTCCATACTTTCAAAGGAACAGTGCTTGGTACAAAACGTTGGAAAAGTGATATGCATCTACGGATAAAAACTACTGTATTGATCATGAAACATGATAGGCAAAAATATTTAATGATTCAATTAATAATACTATATAATAAATAAATCATTATTTATTGTGTGAATACTAAAAAAGTACAACGTAAAATAACAAAAATACATAAATAAGTGACATCAAATTAAAATTAGGATAATAAGTCTGTTTATAAATATACTGGTGATCTCTATCGTAGAAGAAGTGAACACTCCGTAACAAAGTGCGTATAATTTACGTCCTCGGAAGAAATAGTCAGTTCGGCCTACACATTCTCCTATGATAGGACGGTTTGCTGATGATGCTGGATAAGTCTCCAGCGAAACGTTGAGATTTGCTTCTCAGTGAAATATACGGTTCATATAAAATATCCGTATTATTTAACACATAAATAAAATTATAAACCAATTTCATTGAACCATTAGTTCAAATTCTTACAAAGTAAGAAAATAAAACAATATTTGAAAATAAAACTAGCTTCTACGCACCTGTCAAGTCGTCGTGTGGACCTTTGCGTGAAAATATCATAATAATAATAAGGTTTATTAAAAGGATATAAGTCCAAATGATCGAATTATTTTGGAAAATTATAATATGTTTGTTTTCACCACTGATTTGTTGAAAATACCAACATGTTACGGGGAAAATTGAGCATTGGTCCCGAAACAACTTGGTATTATCAACAAATCGGCGATGAAAAAAAAATTATTATTATTAATTATGTTAATTTTTAAAATTTTAATATCAGTTAATATATTATAGAGAAAAATTTGCAGATCTGCTTTTTAATGATTAAATAATTCGTGTCATAACATAATTAGTATCAAAATAAAATTAAAAATTAGAGTTAAATGTACCTATTTTGCCTTATTTTTACGACTTTCTTGACAAAATACGTAGCAATACCCCAAAAACACAAACAAGAACACAATTATTGTCAAACAATAATTTATGATGCATTAATTACTAATAATACAGAACACTATAAACCAAACCATTGGTAAATTTTTGAAGAACAGAAAAATGTCCTTCTGAAAGAATATTTACGTGGGTATGTTTCTGGTCACATGAATTTAGTTAAATAAAACCAAAATAACTAAATAACTCAACAAAATATCAAAATGCTTCGAGAACAGTGTTCTTATCTTCAGGATAACTAGTAAACTAATTGGTTAAATTATATCTTCATTATACAATGCGGAAACTTTTAGGCATAAGGCACACGAACGCAAGGCGGCAATTAATTCGAAGAAAGTTAACTTATGAATCTTGCATGCGAATAACCAGACCAGTGAAGTTGAGCGAATAAGAAGATTGGTAAGAGCCGCCTTTGGAAAGCTTAACCACATTCCAAGGAATAAGAAGATACCTCAACGTCTCAGGACACGTTAGTGCGAACAATGCACTGAACGTCCTACACTGAACTATGTAATAGGTAGACTCTTATAGTAAAATTATATCAAAACTAGTTGTTACACAAAGAACCATAGAATGAGCAATATGAGGAGTGAAAATTTAATTTAAGGAATAGCTGCAAACTTGCTCGTGATGTGAACATCGAAATCACATGAGTATAATATGTGTTTGAAAAATACATGTCTTTTTTAGGCTGATATAGTCACCACTTATAATTACAACGATAAATAAAAAGTATGACAAGTGGATAAGATAAAAAAATATCTTTGCTAATAAGGAATTGTCACGGGACGTGGCTTTGAAAACACTACAAATAAATTAAGTTTAATTTATTACCAAAGAAAGTCCTGAACACGAGTTAAATTTTAGTACTATTCTTAATTTTTTATATGCTTAATGTCTTTTGATAAACTCCGTTAAATGTTCGCTCGTAGATACAATTCGGTTTCCTCTGTTTTATTTACATTTACTAAAATCGTGTGTTGTAATTTCACGAAACACTGATCACATTAGATCACTCGGTTATGTCACGGATATGTCGCCTGGTTAGATTCACAAACTGAATTGCTTGCGTCGCGTGACTCCTTATATAGCAAAATTCCCCCGAACGATTCATTATAGAGCTAACGAGAAATATGTCGAAAGCTTTAGGCTATTGTACGTAGTCTATTATTATCGGATCGAATGTCGTCGAACACTCCAAAGAGAAAACGTGGTCACGGATGAGTGAGCCGGATTGCGTGCGTAACAATCTGCAGTCACGGTTGACTGCCATTTATTTTTGTTTTTTTTATTTTAGCATTCTAGTAGACACATAGCCTCGATACAATATGTAGCTATCAGACCTTGCTCTAGAATAAATCTCTATAGGTATGTATTTGAAATTCAAAATTAGTAGCCTGTTAGTCTTGTGGTAAGGACTCTCGCCTCGTGATTCAAAGGCCATGGGTTCGAATCTCCACACTAGCAAGTTCATTCTATTTTCGTAGCACAAGCATATAGCTTACTTTGAAAATACTAAGAATATTGGTGTGACATAATGAAGTAAGCAATGAAAGGTCTTGTTGGAATCTATGTAATTATTTAAAAATGCCCTACGATATATTCAATTGGAAATAAATCAGGGATTTTTATTCCTATAATTCAATTTTAATTGATTTTAAATTTAGATTTTTTTTTAAAATGGCAGGTAGTTGATTAAAATTATATATTCATACAAAATATATAATAATGGTTTTGTACTGCACACGTGTTATGTTTTGGGGTGTTGAAAAGGGTTTGTATTTCAAGAATTTTGTGGTATTTTAAGAACACAATAAAAATGTTCCCTTAGTGGGTAGGTACACATATTTCTTGGATAAAAATATTAAGGGCAAGACTCTAAGCTATTGTGCTATAAATAGAGAACTTAGAGAAGTTTTGTAAAAAATTTAATAAATGTTTTATCATAAATTAGGTAAAATTTCAACAATTAGAGGTCGTAGTTAGTTTAAATTGAAGAAAACGGTAAGTTAAATCATTTAGTATTATGGGAGTAAAGACAGCAATATCTAACAAAAAAAATATCATCGAGGATAACTAATTTATAATGATTGATATAAATTAACTTTGTTAAAACCACTTATTTATTGAAAAAAATTCAACATGTTTCGAAGCCAATGGCTTCTTCGTCAGGATAACAAAAATAATATTTAAAAATCGAAGTATAGATCAAAATATTAAAAAGTTATATATGGAAAATGATAATATAAAGTATCTAATTAACATGAAAATAAATTTAAAAGATAACTATTTGCAAAAAGGACCTGATTATTTATAACATTCAATTTACTATTTACACTCTTTCTTATTTCCAAAATTTCTAATTTATCAAATTGTGATTCTGTATAATTTGTATGTAAAATTTGTAAACCCTTATTAATATCAAAATAATGATCCATAGAATTATAATTATGTTACCACAAAATAAATTTGCTACATTTGAAGAAGAAGTAATTTATAATGTACTGAATTTGAGATTTTGTAGGAAACATAGTCTATACATTTATAAGAAACATGATTTTGGAAGGGATAGCATGACTTTTATTTAAACATATTGCTCATGATAAAATAATCCTTATAATTTAGATGGCTTTCGAAATTTTTTTTATTGGCTAGTTACATTTTTATTATTGATTAATATGACATTTACTTTGTGGCGCGACATGATTATTTTTATTAAAACTAAATTAAACGTTGTGATGCACACATGTTGAGCTATATTTATCACTAGTGTAGTTTTGAGAGGAGCAGTTACTGTAATGAGTCCTTCAGGTGAAATTTTTATAAAAATGGCTCTTTATAAATTATAATTTTTTTTTTTTTTTTCTGATAAGTTATTAATTACACCTGATTGTGAAATGAACTGATCTTTTTAAAACTAAAGTAGTGATAAATATAAATATATTTTAATTTTGTGTCAGAATAATTACTTATTATTCATTTTAACAATTCAAATACCTTTTATAATATAACTTAGTGTATTTTAATTAAAATCTTCAGCGAACTATAATATAAAACTTATAATTTATAAAATATTTCAACATTAATTTTGTAGAACTAATAACTAATTAATGTAAAACTTAATTCAAATATCACAAGTCCGCCATTTATGACGGGTTATGGGTAGTATTGTAATAAATGTTATTATCAAGAATGCTTTTCCACAGATATCAGGGGTGCAGAAACGGAAGCTGGTATTGTTATTTGAACAGGACCCCCATATTCCGTCTTGTAATCCATTGCAAATTAGCACAATTGCACTTGAGCTATGTATTTGTGAGCCACTCGCTTCATTGATCTTAGGTATTCTATTATAATTTGGATGACCAGTCTCCTGTAAACTTGTATACCTAAATACTCTAAATAGTTAATAAACATTTCAAGATGCAGGATTCCGAAATATTATTATTCGTGAAATTTAAAATGAATTTAATTTTATATTTCATTAATAATAATTATAAAATTTTTATTTATTTTAAATTTCGCTAAAACCAAATACGGAGATCTACAAATTAAACAAAAAAAACATAAATAAAGTTTATTAACATTTTGAAGGTAACATGATTACCCAATACACATTTAATGATAAAAAATTATTGGTGTAGCGGTTTTTAATAAATAAAATACATGCGGTTATTCATCGAGATTTGTTAGTAGAGATAATTGTTCATTCGCAGGAATTATAATATAACGAGATGCTGGAGATTTGGCCGGTAGATGAACAGAGAAATAGACACGAATATTGCAGTAAATATGAACAACAAATAAGGAGAAATCCTACCTTTTCAATTCTGGGATAAGAAATGGAAATGCCTCTTTCTTCCTTTTCTCTTTATTCTTGGTCCAACTGCAACTCGAGATGACACAATCCACGGCTGCAGTATATTCCAATACAAGTGGTTATGCGGGTTTACAAGATAATATTCCCTGAACAATGGTCCAAAAAACGAACTTTGAATAGATGCGGTACAATGCGGTTTCTTCACTCAAGTCAGACAATTAACAGGTAACAGGTGATAATGCGGTAGGAATTAATTACATACGATCGAGTCCATACAGGACCAGAGATGTCGCTAGGCGTATTGAAAAAAGGCGGAGGATGGAGAGGGAATTAATTAGAGATAAAGATAGGATTATAGGGACAGGATTGGTAGGCGTTCATCTTACTGAAGCTCAGTTCACCACAACCATCGCCTCCATTTCTCCATATTTAACACTGGCCAAACCAATTATAAATAATATTCAAAACAAAATAAGTTTCGCAACGCAACAAATATGGTTATGAAATATATTTTAGATTTATTAATTT
The DNA here is from genome assembly GCA_016648135.1 of Agrypnia vestita. Taxonomy (NCBI): domain Eukaryota; kingdom Metazoa; phylum Arthropoda; class Insecta; order Trichoptera; family Phryganeidae; genus Agrypnia; species Agrypnia vestita. The sequence goes on along the minus strand of JADDOH010003359.1, from coordinate 60,165 downwards.
CAAATGAGACATAATATTACATCGCAAGTGTGAAGTTAATTTAATAAGCGTAATTTGTTTTATTTGATTTTGTCAAAATTATATTCAGCCATTCATTTCCAGCCTCCAATTATGTAGGACACTTAATTTATCAATAGTAATAGCAATTGTTAAAAAAGCAAAAACAAGTTGTTTTATGTGTGGAAAACGCGAAAATATTTACTTTTAGATTTACTATTAGATACCATTTCTTGTCGTCAAACAAACGGCCTTAAATGTACTTAATTTTTTATGTTTCCTGACATACACAGAGATGGAGGACTTCACTCCACATTAATGTTTGAGATATGTATGCACAGCATTCAAGAACACTCCTTTATACTTTAGGATACTCTAGGAAAAAGCAAACCTATGCATTGATTATATAGTATACAGATATTACATCCATTTTGCATTGATAATTTACTATTGAGTAATTGAGACATTATCTATGACATGTTCACCTATTTTATTCTATAATATTATAAATTGTTATTGGTCCAACTGTGGTAACGGTCTCTCAAGCGTATAATACGTCTTCCAAAGACAAAATTCAAAACATTCGATCGTGCCAAGGACTCACCTAGAAACCCGTGCCCTTCACACTTGCGCGACAATATTGTATCTCTTACAATTTGCTCATCTGCAAACATATATGTTTTTGTGTTTGTTGACTTATTACACTCTTAAAGGGTTACACCATACGGAATCCCTAAATTTAGGCAGAAATTGAATGATTTTTACAAGGAGAGAAAAGGAGGGGATTTTTTTTTTATTTGCACTAATGAAGGTATGTATTAAATTATTTTTTAACTGCAAAATTTTTGAAGAAAAATAGCCGCTTCATATCTATTTTCGCGAAGCTTCTCCAAAGTGACTGAGATGCCATATTCCACAGGGCAGATTTGTCTTACACAGAAAAGATAATGTATTTATTTAGAAATGTAATAAACGTGATCATCTTTTTTTTCAAAAATTTTCCAATAAAATATTATTTTGATGAATACCTTAACAAGTGCAAGAAAAATTAAATGATCACCTTTATGTTAAAAATCACTCAATTTCTAACTTAAATTCAGGCCCTGAGGGTGGTGTTACTCCTTAATTTTGTTCTGAACATTATCTTATCTTTTCATTTGAAAATTATTCGGCTCGTTTTCATTTATCGAACATTTAGTATTTATTGGCGGCTCAATATTTTATACGTTTTTCTTAATATCCTTAGTTTAGTTCAAAAAAATATAAAAAGGTAAAACATCTACCAGAAAATTTGATTGAAAGAAAATATCCATATCTGCGCTCTTAATAAAAATACGTATCTTATATAAAATCATTACTCTCATATCTTTTGAGATGTCTGTCTCAGCAATTTCATTGAAATTTATTGAATTTCGCATAATATAGCTTCTTCAGAAATACAAATCCTATCAAAAAAATAGGTTAAATAAGTTCAGAGGTACTCAATATTCTGATTCCTAATATTCCGTTTCTGAATTTATTTAATTTTGTGGGAAATTTTTTTATCAAATTTTGAAAGGTTCTGTGTTTGGGGGAGCAACAAAACTAAAACAGATTTTAATAAAAAAAATTAAAATTAAAAATTAGAATTGATCCAATTTAAATACTGTATTAAATATTGAGGCCCAATTACAGAAGTGAAACACATCACAAAACACCCAGGCTTGAGTAAATCACAACATATTTCATAGAACAAGCGTAGAGATTAGTTTAAAAATAGTAAGACTATTGATTTGACGTGTATTACGTGTTCGTTTATGTTGTTCATAATTTTTTATCCCAGAATTTAAGTTCTTCATTAAGAATTGGTAATGAATAGTTTGGATACCGTCAAAATCCCACATTTCATTATAAACACTTCATATTTCACCAGAAGTTTCCGATCCTAAATTTGTTTCCTCTAGTGACTAAAAAATTTTTTCCATTACGCGACGCACTTTCCTACTTGAATAAATTAAATAAGTTGACAAGTAAATCTGTGTATATTACATATTTTAATTAAGTGTAAAAGTAATTAAATATATAACGCGTTGTGGTGATTCATATAGGAACTGTTATTCGAATATCGCAAACAACGCTTTGCAATTAAGGTTCTTGATTAAAATTTTATTTTTTGTAGAATCATTTATTAAGTAAGAGATTATTCTTCTATTAAATAAATTTATTATAGTTAAATAAAATTAATTTATCTCAGTAAAATTCAGATCGAATTCTTATTTATTATCTGTAATCTAATATTCACGATTTGTACTGCGACGCGTTTTGCGTCGTATGTCGTTCACAATAATGATGACAGGCATTAAAATACACCTATCTGGTCTTGTGTCTCTCTCTTACTCGTGTAAGAACAGTGGTATGTGACCACTATCCGTATATAGCTCACAATCTTCATAGACCAACAGGCACGCTTGTCTGTGAAATAAATTGAAAGCAAACAATATATCATATTCCGCCGAAAATCGAATACTTTTCCTCAATATCAGCTTTCAAAATACTTAGAAACTCGGCATATTAATTGAAATTCCGCAGTATCCGAAAGTCCGAAGGACGCGGAAATATCTGATCGCAAAATATTTTTCTCCGTGATGTAACGACCCTTTCCAGCGATGAATTATAGTTTCCATTTGTGCCAGCGGATTCTATTCATATTCTCGGTCCTTTGAAGGGCCCGGCCCCGGAGAAACTGTTCAACTTTCTTTTTCGCCCTCTCAGTTTCGTTAGGGAAAAAGTAGAGACGTCCTGCAAAGGAACAACTACCTTAAACGAATTTAGATTGAAATTCATTTTCAGAACAAACAGATCTTTCGCAAAAAAGCGCAAGCACTCAATGCCGTAAAAAGGTTGCCAAGGAGTGACTGCTACCATATATGAGTTATTATTATACTACCTTTCTTTGTAAAATATAACAACAATTAAAGACGAATTAAAACATATAACATAACACTAGACTTACAGAAATTTAATATATTTCTAAAATGTCACATGTTTTGAGCTTTGATAAGACACTTCATGCTTTCAAGATTAAATTCTAAAAACATTTGTCAGTCAATTTAGATTTTGGACATTCGTAGTGAAGTACCTATTATGTATTCCGACGGAGTAATTCAAATTCAGAAAATATTCCGCGACGTTATCGGGCCGCTATGCTAGTAATCAAACTTTTGTTATGATACCAATTTGAAAAAACCAATAAAATTTCAAAAAATCCGAAATTATGCTATTATTTTAAAAAAATTTTAATGAAAATTTGATAAATCTTCTTGATCGTCGCCACAAGACTACTTGCCAAGTTTCAGCTGGATTGGATCACGGGAAAAGGGTTAAAAATCAATCCAAAGTTTTTTCACCCGGCAAGCCGGCAAGCTAGCAGACGTCACGAGTTAATATAAAGGCAGTAATAAAAATATGACTGCTTTTTCTATATGACCATTGTAAACAAACATATTTCCTTGAATAATATGATGTTTTATCATCATTTTCATCAGTATATATAGCATACACACTTTATGAAAATCAGGGGAATATATATAAAATAAAAAATTAAATTAAAAATTAGCGAGATACATGGGTCAACGAAGTCTATCACGTACACGCAATATTCCCTGATCTAAACGAGATTTTCTGATCTGGTTTATGGTGGGCACATTTTACGCGCTTGAACGACAGATAACTGCGTAAATAAAAATTTCGCTTTTAAAATGAGTACATCCAGGTTACCTCAATGTATGATATATTTAATAAATTAATTAATCCGTCTAGCTAACAGAAGAATAATTATATTAAATTGTAAAAAATGTTCTCGACGTTTGCAAATGAAGAGGACAAGGGGACACAACAAATTAGTCAACAATATATTCTCATTTACTATTTATGCACAACTTATTGCCAAAGTTCTACAAGTTATTCGATGTCTCTGTGATAAAAACCGTACGATCTTGATTCGAAGAATTTGTCATAAGGACAGAAAGGGGCATCAAACGTGCTCACTTTTGTCTTCCTGGCATATTACATTTTGAAGGTATGTAATGCAGATATTCTCAACATTAACTTAAGTCGATACCGAAATCTCCTTAACGAACACTTTACGGTTAATTTATTTGGCTAAACTTTGTCAATACATATATGAATACTGAATACATGTCTTTATTCTTACTGATATACACTTTTAATTGTCTTTACTTAATTTGTGATTTATGTATTTGTACATATATATATATATATATATTGTATTATTTTAATAAATTTCATATGTGTACATTTTTAGATGATCATGTAAGCAGATCACCGTCATCTATATATGTTTCATTTATTGTAATAGGTGTAAACCGTTGATATAAAATAAAATGAATAAAATAAATAAACTAAACAAAATAAATAAAAGAAAATTAAATGAATAAAAAAAATTTAAAAAATTAATAAAATTAATAAAATTGATAAAATAAATAAAATGAACAAAATAAATAAAATAAATAATATAAATAAAATAAATAAAATAAATAAAATAAATAAAATAAATAAAATAAATAAAATAAATAAAATAAATAAAATAAATAAAATAAATAAATAAATATATTTTTTACTCACATTTTAATGCTTATACTTAATATTTTCACTGCTTATACCTTTTACTGCTTAGGTATATATATGTACTTTATATTTATATATTTTATATTTTACTGCTTATACCTGATAGTGTTTTATATACTTTTTGAAGTAATATTTTTTTTATATGATACATGCTAGGACTTTATAACTTAATATCTTGGTACTGCTTATACCTGATATTGTTTTATATACTTCTTTGTATATTACAACATTTTTATGTGAAAGCCTATAATGGGCGTGCAGTGCAGAAAATTTTCTTTCGATTGAAGTATAATGTTAAACAATTTGATTAAATACATTAGTGAAATAACAGGGTGTAACAAAACTAGTTCATAATACTTTACAGGTAGATTCCTATTTTAATTATGAGTCGAAAATTTCCAAGCGAGTGACTATGGAGATATGCAATATCAAGCAAAGTAGTTATGGATATATGTGACATCAAAGGTAGCGTTGTTTTTCTTTATTTTTGATTTAATTTTTGTGAAAAATTGGACTATCATTATAGTGACTCATATCAACTAACTAACTAACTAACTTACCATCACGCCGTTTCCCCGCAGAAAGGATAGAGCGTCATACTTCTTTTCTGTCTTGACATACAACTTTCGCTCCATCTACATTCATACATCTTCGCACGCAAGCTCGACGGTTGTTTAGGCTTCTAACAGAACCATCTTCTAGTATCTGGTTAATTTGGTCATGCCACGTCTTCCGTGGTCGCCCTCTCTTTCTGGCGCCGTCAACACTTGCATTATATATCTTTCTAACCATTTTTTCCTCATTCATTCGCTCAACATGCCCAAACCACCTGAGCGACCCTATTTTTATTCTATTATTGTATTATGCTACGATCAGCTTTATATTAATTCCTAATATCTTCATTCTTTACTATATCATACATGTATTTGCCACACATACGTCTAAGGGATCTCATCTCCACTGCATTCAATCTACTTTCTTTCCTCTTCTGCCAGCTCCAGGCTTCACTTCCATACATTATTGTCGGTACCAGAACTCCATTACGTACCGCTAGTTTTGCCTCAGTAGACACATTTATATTAGAAATTATTGCATTCAAAGCACCGTTCACCCTATTCCCGGCAGTCACTCTCCACTCTAAATCTTTCTCAACATTCCCTCTTCTATCAAACATACTTCCCAAGTACACAAACTCATTTAATTGTTCCAAACATTCATTGCCTACTAGTATTTCACACGTTGTCTTGCTTTCCTTCTTTTCGAATACATCCCTTTTGACTTGTTAACATTCATTATAAGGTCACTTTCCTTGCACACATTATGTTTCGCACACGATCAATCCAGCGGCATAAAATTGAATTTTTTAAATTTAATAAAAATAACAATATATGGCCGTGTGTGTGTGTATGTGTAATTGTTACCATAAGGTTTATTTTTTGAACATTTATGTATTTAGTTTATAATATTTCTTATACTCGCGTCGAGGCCTCGACAACTTGAATAGTTTTAAGAATTTTTTGTAATTTTATTCTATATGTAATTTGTAATTTTTTGTTGTAAATAAAATGAGTGGAATTAGCGGTCTTATTACTGACGAATCCTGACTGGAGATATAAGGTTTTGTGCATTATTAGGACATCCGCGAGATTCGGAAATAAACGTATCTCACTGTGGAGGATGACGGCCGATCTCGCGGATTAAATTAAATAGCAAAAATATGTTTTTTGCCAGTTTTCAGATAACTGCGCAGCAGATTTGAAAGGCCGTTAAAATGGTCAGGCAGGCCGACGTTTGAACGCGACAAGCCGGCGCCTGGCGGGGGTCAGGCAGGCCGACGTTTGAACGCGACAAGCCGGCGCCTGGCGGGGGCCGCTGGTTTATGGACCAGACGTACGCGGCGCGTGGAAAGTTTGCAACGCCGTAAAATCAGAAAGTTCACGAGATGAACTCAGAAAAAGTGCACAAAACCTGGCATGTCATTTCCTGTCAGAATTCGTTATAAAATAAAGAATCGGATTAGTTTGGAAGGAGATACATCGAGAGATAGGAATCGGCCTTTTTTGAGGCGATTTATGAACGCCGACACATCCGGACACATTGGTACTAATTAAATTCACATGCAGATGTGCCAGGCGTTCAATTTGACGTAACATTTACATATGTACACCTCCCCGTTCGGGAGATAATTTGGCTAGGCGGGCAAAATAGTCCGTCTAGAGGATGGGCCGGCACAGTATGATCCGCTCGGGAATGCTGCGCTGACCACCATCCGCCACTGGGTATTCTCGAGATGTCTCTCCCCTCCCTTACTAATCCCATTTTGACCGTTGATTTCCCGCTGTGTCTAGATTTTAAGTATAAATAAAGGAAGATTCCGCAGACTCAGCATCCTCAGTTCGCCGATATTACTTTTACCTTGTTACGCTGCCGGTCCGCGGAATCGTTTTTTGCTAAATAAAGTGTCTTTTATTTTAATTTAAATTCCTGAAAAAGTGTTTTTTGTTGTTGCTTTCGAATTTACCTTTGTGCTTAAAATATTATAAATTTCTACTGAATTTCTCCCACCGTAACACGGAGACCCACCCTATATTTAGCTATTTTTAAATTCGGTTTTTTAGCCGCTCGGGTTTTAAAATATTTTGGGAATTTTTAAATAGTTTTTCGAACTTGGTATGGCCCTGTGCGTACCACATTATACATCCTGCTTATTAGACTTTGTAAGTCTTGTTCGCTATTTGCCATTAATACTGCATCATCCGCGTACAGTAAATAGCATACAATCAAATTACTCATTTTCGCTCCTACATTCATACATTCCAGTTCTTTCAAACATTTATCCATATACAAGTTGAACAGCCATGGAGACATTACGTAACCCTGTTTGACACCTTTTGTTAAATCAAACCATGGTGTGAATGATCCATTGATTCTTACACATGCAGTACTCCCCTCGTAAAGGGATTAAACTGCGTGTATAAGTTTTCACTGTTCACCTTGTAACCAGAGAGTTCCATAACCTTCCTCTTATAACTCTATCATAAGCCTTTGGAAGATCTACAAATGCACAAAAAAGTTTTCGGTTTTTCGCTAAAAACTTTCTGATCCATGCATCCTCTTCCACCCACAAAGGGATCAAATATGAAAAATTCTAATAGAAGTCAAATAAAATAATAAAAACCTTCCAATTCCAATTGAAATTTATGTCGTGTACTAGAGTCGCCCACCAAACTACATTTTCTTCAAATTTTTTATTATTACTAGCCGTATATCCGCCATATAGTTATCGAAAACTATAAATACTAATAAAATAATAAAGACCCTTGGGTAACCGCCCAACATTAGTCGCGCGCTGATTGCTCTAACTTTTTTTTTAATTCCAGCAAGTTACAAATTTACAGATTGAGAGACGGACAGACAGACAAGAAGATTATTGTATTTATATTATTCTTAGCCTAAGATTTAAGCTTGTAAAGTCAATTTAAAAACAAGTTTTGTATTCCTGAATTTTCTGCTTCAAAATACTACAATTATTATGCCAAGTGATTTTTCATATGTATATTTGTTCCATAGTAGTAATCATAATCTGGGTTTCGTAGTTATCATAAAAATAATATCTCATACTATGTTATTCACCTAATTGTCCTAAAATAATTTAGCATCGTATAAGGTTTTTCTGATATTTCGTATTAAAAATAATATAATTTATAAATTTCTTATAACATAAAATATGTATGTAATGTTTCTGGTAAGTGTGTTAAATAACTTAAAATGTGTACATTCGCAAAACTTAATAAACCTCTTTTATAAATACATTAATACAACCTTATTTTAGTAACCCTTAGTTCCAATTATAACAATGTTTTTTACTTAATGTTACATTTACAAACAGGCGTGACACACCAAATTTATGTGTTATGGGGTCCGTTCGGACATCTGCTAGTAAAAATGTTAATTTAAATTCATGGATTTTTGTTTGTGCATATTTTTAGTAAATCAAATGTAGTAAAAGCTTAAATTTCATTGCTTGTGAATTCATTTGCATATCAAATTACTACGTGTGTACGTTGACCAAAAAGTGTAAACATTTTCTCATTAACCCATTTTATGTTGCAACTGCATATGTAACAAATTTATGTACATATACACTTAAGATTTGCTTTTATGAAAACAAAAAAATGATTTATAACATTCATTAGCATTGTCATCATGATTACTGGCAACATAGCCTCAGATCGGATCTGGTCCGGCCAAGCAAATATCTTCCCGATGGTTGCAAAGACGATTGCGCGCAAGACAACAGCGCGCAGCCAACAGCGAGCCAACAATAACGCTCAATACAAAAGTAAATCTGAACATTAATTCCCACTTTTTTTTTAATTTTACGGTATTTTACAAAGCTGAAAAGTAAATAGTAACTAAATGTAACGCTTTAAAAACAAAACAAAACTAAAACAGTGATAAAAAACAATAATTTTGGAGAAGTTTTGAGATAATGAGGTTTAAACATTGAAAACGTGATATATAAATTATTTAAAATGTTCGAATTGTGAGTTTTAGCACTAAAAAACTATAAAACGACATGAAATATTTACTAATTGGTTTTTATGGAATAGAGATAAAAAATTATGAATGTTTGTATTTATAACTCTTTTCGACCAATTTTGCTTTTAGTAATTTTTACCTCTAAAATGATTTAAAATCAAAGTTCATGTCTTTAATGTTTGAACCAATTATTTAAGCACAATGACAATTGACACTTGAAATAAATAACTTAAATTCTCTTATAAAATTCGACATTTCCAACCGAATTTTTCTTTAATGTGTTCCATTGTTGAAGATAAAGTTTTTCACAGATCGTTGTACAAATTTTTTGGCATTATTAGTGAACAACAAGTTAGGTTAGGTTAGGTTAAGTTAGGTAAGGTTAGGTAAGGTAAGGTTAGGTTAGGTTAGGTTAGGTTTTTTATTGTTTTGAACTTTAACCATTATTAGTGAACGTTAGGAAAGGTTAGGTTAGAAAAAGCTTCATTTTTTCAGTATTTAATATTGTAATTTTGTTCTGTGCGCTGTTTTCGGGGTGTTGCTTAAAATGGCTCCGTATTTATTGATTTCGTCGACTGGTTTCACGTTGTAGAGCTCGTCATTATAACGAAATTTCTGTGTGCCTTCATCATTAACTCGTCCATAAATTCTGCGAAATAGTTTTCTTTTGAAAGTGCCTATAGATTTTCTCTCTTGTGCTGTATGTACCCATGTTTACGAACCATATTAACGAACTGACTTAATTATCAGTTTTTACATTCTTGACTCAAATATCAATAAAGTACTAAAACCTTGGCCACCTGTCCATGACAAACAGAATTTAAAATATCATGTTAAAATGACGTTTTGAATAAAGCATTTTAAATTTTAATTTAATTAATTTAAATAAGTTTTTTGTAGTGTATATTATAGATATCTCACAGAGACGAAACTGTATTATTAATACAGTTAATACAGTATAATTAATACAGTTTCGTCTCTGTGAGATATCTATAATATACACTAATTGATTAATAATGTCTCTGTGACATAAATCCAGCACCGTTCTGAAAGATTTGAACAAACTCAAAATATTCTGAAGTTTTTTGTATTTGTTTTTGAATTTCAATTTTTTCTTATCTTTTATTGTGTTCTTTTTTTAATTACTGCATTCAACTTTTTTTGTTAATTGATTTTTTTCAATGGTTTATGAAAATTACAGCAAATATGAAAAAATAATTTGTAATGTCTTTCTTTGTTTAAAATAATTTGTCAAATAACATTAAATGTGAGATTATGAATTAAACGAATGATAATATTATAAAGAAGATATATAATAATTAGGTATTAATAACCTAGCACACATAGATATTCTATATTAGAAAGCAATTTTATCTTAGATAGCAACGTTCAAATACAGGGTCCAACAGCTGTTATATATACCCTGTATAATTGATTTCGGAACTTCTTATCAAACATGTAGTATAATTTGCTTTGTTATGAGATGGCAGTTACAAATAACTCAAACAGTTATTAAATTTGTGAAAACAAAGCAATATCCAAAAATTAAAAAAAATATTTTGAATGCACTCTCTGAGGATAACTAATTTAAAATTTACGTACTATGAATAACACAATTGTGTAATAAATATTATTGTGTTATTTTTTGTAAATAAATTGTAAATAATAAATAAAATGTACCGAATTCTATATTGTATATATCTATCCCATCCAAAATTATGTTTCCTTTCAATTGATTGGCTATGTAAGTATTATCACATTATAAATTAGTGATCTTCGATGACTGAATTAAATTTTTTTTGGATATTGCTATTTTTTCTTTTATACCCCGCATATAGTATCATTATTATATACCCGCAAAGGAATCATTATCCAAAAAATTCAAAACAGTTATCGAGGATTACTAATTCAGAATGCAATGAATTCGAAATTTTATAAGAAAACTAGCCTATAAATTTATAGAAAACATGATTTTTGAATGGACAGATAAATTATATCTAGAATTCAGTAAATTTATTAAATCTCGGTAACTGCATTACAAACATTTTTTTTTAATTTTTGGATATTACTGTCTTTGCTTTAATATCATTCATATGTACTCGTTAAAATACTTTAAGTTTTTGCTGTGTTACAATAAAATAATAAAAAAAAAACTGAGTTTCTGTATTGCAATAAAGTGAGAATACTGTATTTAATATTATTAATTTACATACTTTAACTATATTTATTAATATAGTTAAAGTATGTATGACTTTATTTTGTGATGATGTTATATTTTTCAAATAGAAAGCAAATAATTTAATTTCTAATATCAGAAATTTGAAAATCGTAACATTTTTTTTTAATTGTGTGTTAAATACAACTTTTAAATCCAACTTATTTTAAACAAGAGTAAAGTAAAATTTTTTAACTAGAATTTTTGTTCCGCAGATATGTTTTGTTTTAATTTATATTTTTATAATAGAAAATTTTTCTATGTTTTTTATGCTTATAATTCAAATGCTAACATATATATTTTTTTAATTTTATACTTATACTGAGTAGCTTGTTAGCCTTGTAGTTAAGAGTCTCGCCTTGTGACCCAGTAGTCAGTGGTTCGATCGCCAATTTTGTTTAAATTGAAGAAATAAAATATATTGATGTATTAAAAATTTAAATTCAACATATTTAGATATGTATGAATTAATAATGTACTGAATAAAATTATGGAGACCGAAACACTAGCGAATCATTTTCAATATATATTCAAATTAGAGAACTATTGATATGTGTATAATATTTCTGAAAGGATTGGCACATTACAATTTTCTATGTAATTGTAATACATTTGAATTGTGAAATATAGCGACTTGAAATAAAATCCATAATTTTCATAACATCAGCTGAAATTGGTTCCGTCGCCTTTTTCCTCGCATTTCCATTAAGTATGAAATAATAATAAGAGAATAACGTGCTGGAAAGTTTAGTAGTGGAAACTCCAGATTTTTCGCAGGGTGTAAAAACGTAATGGTCAGCTTTGTGGGGGATGAAAAGAAAAACTAATTGAGGCGCCTGCAGGGTTGCTTGCTGATGTATGCAGTCTCCACCACCAGTACGATTCTTTGATTCCATTCAGCCTGAAATGATTAAAGGTAAGTCTCGCGAAAGACGCAGTAACGAAGCAATACTGCGATGAAAGGATCTAAAAATTATTAGTCTACCAAGCAATAAAAAATAGCTGAATAAAGAAACTGGTAAGATACAAAGAAAAAAGATGGTAGACAAAACAAAATATAAAGTCGAACGCATTATGTAAAATCGGTATTATTACATCACCATCATCTTTTTAATCTCCTCGTGCAGTAGTTTTTGCCACTTCCGCTTATCCGCTTAGAAAGTCCTGCAGTTGTGTATGTTTGTTATATGCCGGGTTCCTAAAAGTAAATGTGCAAAAATTTTTTGAATGGTTAATGAATTTCTAAAGAATAGACATTGTTTTAAAACATGTAAATTGTTATATTCAACTATTTGAAAAATGATTGCATAGATTACTGGAGATAAAGGCCAATAATAAGGGGTGGTCTTTTGTAGGTAGGTACTTCAAGAACGTTGTTTTAAAAAAATATTTACTTTATGCTGCGTTCACTTTTTTGAGATTCTACAAAACTGTTTAGCAAAAATAGATAAATCACACACGCAGTAAGTTAATTAAAATATAAGTCATATGAACAATCTTACCATTTTTTAAAAATATATTTTATTTACCTGACACAATAATCTATATTATGATTGTGCTTAAAACGCATCGAGAAATACGTTGTTTTTTTTTCCATTGCCAGCTTCAAAAAATAATCAAATCGCATACTTATTTTTAGAAACGAGGTACACCTTCATATTATTTTCAAATATTTTTCCATATTATTTTATATATTTTTACATACTAACATATGGTAGAAATGTGCCATAATATGGATTAATAACATAATTATCTATATTATGATTGCGTCAAAAGCGCAGTATATAGTGCATATTTCAAAAAATAACTAAGTCGTATGAAAAAATATCTATATTATAGTTACCCCAGAAACGAAGCATGCAGTGCGCAACATATTCAGTGTTAAATTTAAAAAAGAACTAAATCGTATGAAAAGCAGTAGGTAATGGGCGATAGTAAATTATAGAAACTACTAGACCGATGCATCCGCTATCCAATTGCAGACACAGCCACCCAAAGGGCCTAGCTGCTTACTGCTTACGGTAAATAATTCAATTAATTTTAATAGAATCACTCTTATGTGGTGTTTTGTCCACCCTGTGTGGAGGGGGCGGGGGGTGGTGGAAAATGGGCAGAGCACGTGGGTGCGCTTTCTTTTTATTCCCATCTACATATGAGTATTCAGATAATGGTAGCTAATATCGTTTCGCAACGCATCTTCGGCCAATAATTAGAACAGTATCAAAAACTCCTATTACTTTTATTTAGCAAAACCAATATTCCCTGGCAGGAATACACTACATTTTATTTGCAAAGTATAATAGATCTGAGGAACGTATGTCGCGACGCCAGAAAGAGACTGCATGACAGAGAGGGAGAATGTATAAAAAGGCGCGTGAATTTCGAGTCGCTCTCTTGCACTACCATTGTTATCCAGACCGCATCTTACTGTATAAACGATTGTCTATACCCTTATTGTTACCGAATAAATACTTACGAGAACGAAGTCTTTACTTGGAGCAACCTCATTCCGAAACAAGAGTATTACACAAAGTTACGACTATTTATATCATAATTCCATGAAAATTCATTTGAATTAATAAAATAATTTTAAAAAAACATTGCCGAGCTATTCCGCTAAAATTAATATAATTATGGTTGCTGTGCAGACTGTAGACTAAACGAGAATATTTTAATGTGAATATTTTAAATATTAACTGCAAAGACCTATAAAGGCAAATTAAGAAAGTAGTTTTCAAATACTTGGGGTTATTTATTAAAGCAAAATGGTTTCGAGAAAGACAATTTCATTCATAAAGGTGATAAAAAACTAAATAAAATTTAATCCAATACTTAACTGTATAAATAAAATATAACAATGTGATGAAATATATAAGACATTGAAATAAGTGTATTTTAAACTAAGACAATTCTGATAAAGTGTTTTTTTTATAATCTTATTTTGTTTTCTTTAATAGGTATCATATTATATAACTTTTTTGAAACACTGTTATCATAATAATGTAGAAATTAAAAAAAAATCTTGTATTTGTTTTGCAGCTTCCTGTTTTGTGGTTGATACATAAAACTTCACTTTTAAACAAAAAAGATATTTTGGGTTACACAACTCGTGTCTTGTATACCACTTCACAGTCAACTTCAAGTATTAAAACAAGCTCAGAAATATCAAGGAAGTGCCCATATGATCTCCATATAACAGTAAGAAGCTTAGTTCCCGACCAAATGGTCGGGGATTGAGCCTCGTCCGGGTGATTACTTGGCCCCGAGCTAAATTTAAGTGAGTTTATTTATTCAGTAGAAATAGAGAGAAGAAATAGAGCTTTCAAAATCAACAGAAGTAAAATAAAACTTGTGGTTGAAGACTACTTCAGCCGCTGTAAAGAACTTGAATCCGATACAAATCGCCGGACTCGTGAGGATGGGGGTAAATTGACAGGATCTTTGAATTTACGGGGATTTTTTTTTTCCAGAATTAATTTATTCATTATTGATACATATTACGTACATGCATATTATGCCAAATTGCATAGCAGTTTTACGGCATGGTTACCTTCAATATTGTTTGACAAGTTATTTTTCAATATTTTTATAAACAATATTTTTTTAATGAAAATTATTGAGTAAGTAATAAAATTATAGAGTAAGACGCATACAAGTATGTGTAAGACTTTGAAGGTAAATTACCAAAATTACGTGACGAGGTGAGTTTGGAGAATCTTGGCAGCATCTAAGGGATATGAGCAAAAGGGCATTCTATAATAATAAAATAACTGACAAATAACGAAACCTTATTTTGCAGAACCCTGCGTGCAGTTGATGATCGAGATAAATGAGAAAGATCGTTAAAGCTGCCACAGAAGGGGATGGCACCCAAAAGTACAACGTCCATTAATAGGCAACATACTGCATAGGGAGAAATTTGAATCCATTAGTTTTATCCACAGAGTAAAAAATTTTTCAGAGATATTCTTTAGAAAAGGGGATTAACCTCTTTCGAATATGCTTGAGACACATTTATAGAGCAGTTAAAGGTTGTATTCTTGCATAACTAAATCACCTGGTATAAAAACTATTCTTTACAATAAACGTTGTTTTTTAAATTTTAATTTAAAAAGACCTTCTTGAAAAAAGACAGAAATATTTTTTAATTAAGATAAATTATAGAGGTCTTTGCGAGCCGAAGCTATTTATATGTATGAGAAACTATGACAATCTTTTATACGATAGCACAGGGCTCACATGAGCTGGCTTAGGTGATCACTCTACACAATTCAACGTTCACCCATTCCATCGTAAGAACATCCACACACTATAAGACATTATAATTTTATGATTATTTAGTTTTTACTTTTATATAATTTAGACCTTTTTATAATTATTTCTGAATTAACAAGCATGTTATAATAAATTTGTTTAAACAGACCATAACCGTAGCAGAAGGTTGTATTTCGAGAAATTAACTTAAGTTCTTGTCTACATATTTTGGTTGTTTTCAAAAAAATATCACAACCTTAAAAGGTGTAAGTTTTTTATATTTACGAAATAATTTACATCGTATTTATTTTTGTAAATAAAATAATAAAATATTCCGCAAGTAATATTTGCGAAATACGAGAAGGCAGTAAAAATTTTGCAACAATTGTTAGCAGTGAAGGAAATGACCGCATTTAACTTTTTAATACAGTGCTGCGAAGCATGAGTAAAAGGAAAAGAATGATATAAAGAACAAGCAGAATGAATTTCACCATAAAAGTGTTGATCGTCGGTCTGCGCGCCACGTCTCGTCTGCTCCCAATCGTAAAGTGAAGCAGACAGTTGTCATCGACATCGGGCATCCACGACATCGTAAAAATGTATTATTTTATTTTATTTATTAAAAGAACAGGACACAGTACATGCATACAAATATTTCAATGCTTTCCACTATTTACATTTATTTTGAGTTTAAATAACAAAATTCTGCTAACACCAATTTTTTCTAGCACCAAAATTGAACAATACACCAAACACTCACTATTTAGCATTTACTACAAAAAAAATCATTTTTATATGGACACAAATGGTGTAAGAGCATAGACACAATATCCGATATCCAAAAAATTTAAGAAATGTTTTGAATGCAGTTACCGAGGATTTTATGTATCTATACCTTGCAATATCATATTTCCTATTAATAAATTGGCTGTATTTCTTATAAAATTTCGAGTTCAGTATTATTATAAATAAATAATTCTCAAATTTGATGGCCATATATTAGGGTGGGCCTGTACACAGATTTGATAACAGTCAGTTTTGTCTTGAAACTTGGAAGGAAGACGGCCGGTGGGTAGACCCAGATTAAGCTGGAAGAGACAGCAAAAAAATGTATTTGAAAACAGAATGGGTCTGGACTGGTTGACTCGAGCAGAAGCAGTGCAAGGCCAAATAAAGAACTAATTTTTATTGTTCTAATTAACTTGTATATATGTACTTCATACTTTTATTTCAGATTAGTTGTATTCATTTTTAAGTGTTGAAGCCATTTTTTTCTAAAAAGTAAATATTTTTTTTAGATTATGTTACATTTTTAATTACGTAGTTTTTTATAATTTTCTAAATTTTAATTTTGTTTATCTAAAGAACATCGTTAAATTCTGCTGTTGCTCACAACGGAATAATCTGCCTCCTTTACCACAGACCTTGGTCTTGTTAGGGAGACAGTGATTATTTTTTTACATATAACAAAAAAAAATAGGATGTACTGTAAAATTAAAAAAATATTAAATGTTAAAGTATATTAATATGTACTCGGTGTTCATATTTTAATAAAAATAAAAAAAAAATTAAAAAAAATCATATGCAGGTCTTACTAGAAAATTCTGTGTTGGAACAGGTAAAGTTTACAATCCGAAATTAATTAAATAGATGCAATTAAACAAAACACAAATTAGTTTAAAAAAAGTTATTATTCCTTACACTCTGCCACAAATAAACATTGTATATTTGGAATTTTGATTAGTTTAATACATGTTACCTGGCAAGCGACATTCGAGTTTTCGAGTCTTATCTAAATTTTAATCATTATTTTAAGTTCTTTAGAAACTTTAATTCGGATACATTTTCCAACATTGTGTTTGTTGTTAATGTTAATAACGTTAAAACAAATAATAATTCATGCAAATAGACGCCCAGCGGGCATTAATAGCCACGCAGCGGCCAGTATAGCCGCCCACAGAGCCTAGCAGTAAGAAATCGACGACAGCCGATTGCTTGACTACTAGCGTAAATTTATTGTGTTGAAAAAAGTTCATAAAATAAATTTAAAAAAAAAACAAATTCCATACTTTTTCACACCCAGCGCTTCGCTTGAATATGCCTATGACTGTAATTAATTGATTCATTATTTAAATTATTATTAAGTTGGACTACGCCAATAGAACCTGTATTTACATTTTATAAATGAAAATAAAAATTATCGTGTCGTACCGTATAATATTTTCTGTACTGTACTTAATTATATTTAAAAAAAAATACATATAAAAAAGCAGGCGTGAGAAAATCATTAATATGTAATTTAACCTCATCGAAAATCGAACCCAGAACTCTCGGTACGAGAAACCAGTACCATGCCACCCTTACTACAAGGACCACCGTAAGTGACGTTTGATAATTCATTCCATATAGCAAAATAATACTTTAATCTCTACCTGAATGAGAACGATATTTACTGAAAGATATTTTGTGCCTGTGGTCTATATTATATGTTTACCATTGAAAACGTCAGCAAGCAATAAAGAGTAGAAGTAACATCTATTGAAACTTGTAGAAAATGTTATTTGAATCTCCACCGACAGGTGTGGCGAACCTTTTTGGGTCCGCGTGCTAAAAATCCTTAAATATTATTTCTCAATTGAGTGGCGTGCCCAGACAGTAAAAAAATTTAACAAAATAGAAAAAAAAGATTTGAATTTTATTTACAAGTTTAAAAATTACAATAAAGTTTCTTAAAAATAAAGTCGTAATCAATAAACATACACATTAGTTATTTATCAATGAGATTGATGTATATTTGATGACAAATTCTTAATATCTGTTTCATATTTCGTCACTTTTAGTACTACATACCACCAAATGGATTTATCAGTCATTCTTTTTCTTGAATTACATTTTATGAAATTCATTTCTGAAAATAATGACTCCTAAGCAATGTACAAGAGAAAATTGATAATATTTCTCTCGCTAATTTCCTTAAATCGCTAAAGATTTTTTAATTATTTCTTCTTCTGCATATTTATTAATTATGTTCGTTAATTGATCGCTTACAAATATTTCAAAAATTCAATTATTTAAAAATTAAAAAAAATATTTTTGAACTTGGAAATCGTTCGCGTGCCTTCTAAATTATCAAACATCTCACCTCTGGTACGCGTGCCCTAGGTTTGCCACATCTGTACTACGCTTTTAGATCAAACTGCAAGCGTTATTCTGCTTGTTTACGACGAATAACGGTTCTCCATCACACTGCAGATACCATCGGTGGAACGTGAAAGCGTTAAGTTCCAATGGAAACCATTTATTTAATTTAATTGACAGATTTGAAAACTAAAGCACACGTTGTATTGAAAATGTTATATAGTTTGCTTCAGTATTTCCTTTGAGGATTCCTTTAGGAAAATTAAATTATGGAGAGTATAGAGGTAAGAGAGCAAAAAAAAATACCTTTAACCTACTTTCCCACATAAAAAATAACTTCTCTCTAAGTCTCTTGAGACATTCTATGATGCTCTTTGGGTATAAATTGGGTTCTTGAAAAATTATAATATGCTCAAAATATTCTTAATGTGTAAAAGTTGATCTAAAAAGGAGTACCTTTAAATATATATATATATATATATATATATATAATATATATTATATATATATATATATGTATATTGCTGCTCTGCTACAATATACACTGCTCATCTTCAGGGCGCCTTGTCGATTAGCTACTTCTCCGAAAAGCGCACAACCGTTCGGGTTCGGAGCTCTTCTGCGACAGATGTTTGTGTAGGAGTGGGTTTCTTCAGCGACGCCGGTAATGAGTTTCGCTCGACTTCTAGTGATCCGTGTGTTTACTTTAAATCGTCATCATTAAATGGTGAAATGGTTGGAATTTTCCAATTGCTTCGGTGTTTTCATTGTGATATGCGGTTTATTATTAATATTATTTGTATTTGGAATGTGATTAATATTATTAAGTATGTTATTCCATGCGGTTGGAAGTCAAATGCTGTCATCTCTGTTGTTCATTATATGACTATTTCTTTTACTTATTTCAATTGCCTCTCTATAGATTCTAAATGTTTCATCATTGAACCTCATAAAAACGTAATCGTAATATTAACTTACAGCAGCTTCAGAGGCATTCAACTGGATACGAAGCCTACCCGTGTTAGAACACTAAGAAGAATATGATTTATATGCCATGTTATCATAGTAAGCAATCGCTAGTTCAGAATCATAATTTATAATTTTTGTTTTATTCCTCATAATTTTTTAATAATAGAAAATAATATTGTATTTTTATTAACAGAAATCATACACATTATAATAGGTTATCAATTTAAGCATAAAAAATAAAATAAAATGAATATATTTAAAATATCTTAATTTTCATGATTTAAATCGAAATGTAACTGTTCTGTAAAGGACCACAGAATAACAATATATAACAAGTGGGTCTACAATCTCCCGCTGATGTGTGGTGAAAGAAGTTCAAAGGCAAAATGAAAGAGGTGTAACTAACTAACTAACTAACCATCACGCCGTTTCCTCGCAGGGGTAGGCAGGGAGGATTGAACTCCACATTCTTATATCCTGGCACACCACTTTTGCTTCGGCCACATTCATACATCTTCACACACAAGTCCTATGATTGCTGCGGCTTTTAACAGGGCCATCCTCAAATACTTGCCGTACCTGATCGTGCGAGGTCTTTCGCGGACGTCCTCTATTCCTGTTGCCTTTAACACTCGTCTCATATTTTTTTTAACCATCCTTTCCTCGTTCATACCTTCCACATGACCAAACCATCTCAGCACGCTTTCTTTATTCTATCTACCACACAACAGCCAGCATTGCATTCACTTCTAATTTGTCCATTTCTCACTCTATCGACCAAAGATTTTCCACACAAGCGTCTTAGTTACCGCATTTGCACCGCATTCAGTCTACTTTAATTCCTCTTTTGCCAATTCCTGGCTTCATTTCCATACATCAGGGTTGGCACTAGATCGCCATCTTCCAAGTCAACTCTTTGCGCACCGTATTTATTTCAGAGATTAATACCGTGGACCTGTATTTACGCGAAGCGACTTTGATATCAAATGTAGAGTACCGTTCTGAAGTCGCCCGCATAAATATTACAATATTATTTTATTATTTATAAATCATTGAACATACAAAATTTATTAATTACTAATCTTTCAGCATACAATATTATTTATTTTGTGTTTTTATTAATAATCGTCTTGTTTATGTAAAAACCCAAAAAAGGTACTTTTCAGGGTCGTCAACACGATCATGGAAAAATTATGCATTATAGGTAAAAAAATCAATGACGTGCTTTAATTTTATATTGAAAAGAAAAAAAATTAACAAAAAATTATGATATAAAAGAAGAAAAATTTTTTTACAAATAAAATAATTACGAAATTGGTTCACATTACATACTTTTTTTTTATATATTTTTTTTTCTTTTTTATTCAGTTATTTTTTATTCAGATAAGTAATTCAGACAAAAGGGACCAGTATATTCACAAGAACCCACTGTATGTCCATTTATGACAAACATTTAACTGCAGCCAATCTTAATTTTTCTGGTGATAATTTGGTATAAAAATCGCCCTTCCATTATGATATTTCAAAAGATTTTCACTTTTTACACATTTTTTTAATTGAAAATGCAAACGTGGAATACGTGTCGCGTGAATATTTTTACTAATTTGAAAATAAACTAAACACTCGTGCAATTAAAATAGTACTGACTCGCTGATGGTCTGAAATGGGGCTCGAACCACCAACCACCACATTACTAGGGGAGCTACGAAACTTAAACTGTAAAAATAATCAAATCAAATCAATCAAAAAAAAGAGAAGAAACTATATTTTTATGGGAAAATAGATACTGAAGTCTTTTGGGTATATATAGGACTTAATATGGTATATTCTATCATGGGTGGAAATGGCGAACGTTACATTGTGTAAAGTGATCACTTAAGCCAACCATACAATAAGTCGTAAGTCCTATATACACCCAAAAGACTTCTATACCTACTTTCCCATAAAAATACAGCTTCATCTCTGTGAGACATCTATTATATACATTAATTGATTAATGATGTCTCTGTGACAAGAAATCCAGCACTGTTCTGAAAGATTTGAACAAACTCAAAATATTGATTGTTAGCAAATTTTTAAATTCCAAATTTAAGTTTTTAAGTCATTTTTAAGAAAGATTATTGTAGTGCATTATTAAAAAAATATCAAGTACTCTGTAAATACGAAATTTCGCCAAAAAACAATATTTAACTGTCAAAATAGGAAAGATCCAATATGGCTGGCTGTAATGTCGATAAAGAAGTAATGTTTATTCATTTTTAAGTAAGATTATTGTAGTGCGTTATTACAAAAATATCATGCACTCGGTAAATACGAAATTTTACCAAAAAATATTTAACTGTCAAAACAGGAAAGATCTAATGTGGCTGGCTGTAATATCGATAAAGAAGTAATTATGTTTGGTATTCACTACTGCATTCAGCTTAATATTCGTGAATCTAGATAATATTGGCTTTAACTTCACGATCCATCCCCCTCCCTTTACCCTTGTTCTACCCACTTTACCTAAATTCGAATTCCACAGCTCGGCGAGTAAGACTGTTTTCATCGTTAATTATTAAATTTTCACCAAATATTGGACGCTGCTTTCGGATGCACTTTCATCATCATCGGGTGATTTTTCCATATTGTTGTAATTAATGGCCGGTTTTCGAGCATCGAGAATCATCTGATGTATGAAAGTGGATGAAAAGATGTTTAAAATAGCGTCGCCAATTCTTAGATTTCGATCTCTCATCTAGAAAATTTTGCTGTTTTGCCATTGCCAGGACGAATAGGAATGAGCTGGGCTGCTTTTGGCAAACTCAAACATATCTTCGAGAACAAAGATATCCCAATTAGTCTAAAAAGAAAAGTCTTTGAATCGTGCATACTGCCAGTGATGACGTATGGATTGGAGACTATGGCCCTTACAAAGAAAAGTGTAAAAAAGCTCAAATGCACGCAACGATCCATGGAGAGATCCATGCTTGGAGTAAGCCTAAGAGATAGAATTAGAAACGACGAAATTAGGCGCAGAACTAGAGTAGTGGATATCATGGATCGTGTAGCGAAGCTTAAATGGCAATGGTCAGGACACGTTGCAAGACAAGATACTACAAGATGGTCTTCCAGAGTTCTGAAATGGAGTCCTTGGGAAAATAAAAGAGGCATCGTAAGACCTCAAAAGAGATGGGCCGATGATATTGTAGCTGTGGGGGGAAAGAAATGGCTACAATTAGCCAACAACAGGGGAGAATGGAAAAATAAGGAAGAGGCCTATATCCAGCAGTGGAAAGACGAAGAAGAAGAAGAAGATCTAGAAAAAGAAAATTGCGGCAGATTAATCGAACTTCCATATCATGCACAGTCCACGCATTATCGTTCCGGTTTATCTTTGATTTTACTCATCCTTATCCCCATCCTTTATCCGCAGCCTGATCCCGGCGTCTGGGTCATCAGGATCACTATGTTTACATTATGATATTGTAACATTTGCCCATACTCAACTATTGATCCACATATCCCCTACTTGAAACGAGGTACCTTCAATCATCAGAATTATGGAGGATGAACAGGAGCTTAGGAATGCTCCGAGGACTCACTTCAACTATATTTCATTTTGCAAACCGCGCTTTCACGAAAGCGGTTCTGAATAAATCATCTTCATCAAGGAGGTGCAAGCCTCCGCAAGATGTGACAGTTCAGAAACTTAAATGTTTCTCCGACCCGCATCTTCCAACAAAATGCCGTATAAGGGGTTACACAACATTGACATTTTTAAACATCATTTATTTATTTTTATTGTAAAACAAATTTGTATGGATTTGATTTGATGAACAAATCTACAATGGATTTGATGTAACAAATACATCTCGTTGACATCATTAAATACATCTCATTGACCACCTTGACTTCATAGTATTTTTGAAATAATTTGTATCATCTTTCATTCAAATATTTCAAAACAAGGCTGTTTTAGAGCAGTTCGAAGCTAGCGTGATAGGTAAATTTTTAAAAGAATTTCATTATTCTTTTGCCCTTTTCGGAGTAGTGGAGAAAATTTCTCAAAAACTATAAGGCTGACTTTGTTCGTATTCAGATACATCTTACAAATAATATTATTTACGACGCAGCATACGATGTTCTTTCGAAAAAATGCGCCGTTTGTTTATAAAATTTTAACTTCAAATTTTAAAGAAAAAAATGAAAATTATTTTCCAACTGATCTCATTTGCACACAAAAATTTCGATATGCAACGCCGTAGACATTAACAAGAAAAAAAAAATTTAATTTAATTTTTTCATTCATCATGATTACCGATTAATGAAAAATATTTAACGATGTACGCCATAAGCAATGATAATAAAATAATTAATAATAATAATAATGTCCAGTAGTGCAACTTAAAAATTTATTGAATTTGAATTTTTAATGTATTTTTTGGTGCCTAACCCAAGATATGTTATAAATGTCTTATAGAGACAAAGCTATATTTTCATATAAGAAGTAGGTAGGGAAGTCTTTGCGGTACGGCTGACTTAAGTGATCACTTTACACAATGTAATGTTCACCAATTCCACTCATGATAGACTACCACCGTGTTATATATGTGCTTAATTTCCACAACTGCCGTCAGTTGTATTTTTACTACCGCCAGCTGCAGTCGAAAGGTTTGTTATTTCCATAATCCAACACAGATGTCATTATTGATAATGGGATATCTATTTTTTGACTGGAGTTTCCGTCTCTATAAGATATCCATAATATATCTTGATTAATGATGTCCCCCTGGGGAAAAAATTCAGTATTGTGTTCTTGAAAATTTTTGACATACTCAAAATACTTTGAGTGGGGTGACCCCTTTATGTGATGCATAATTGACGGCGTTCCTCATAACTTATTTGGCACAACTTTATGGCGCATCGAGTGCGCTTCCGCCAGGAGGACCATCATTACGGGCCGAGGAGTGCAGGAATACGGCGGGGTCGTGGTCATCACTAATTCACCGGAGAAATTTCGCCTCACACGGATATTACGCGAGGCAGACGGAGCCACTTTGATCATTCCCACACTGCAGAACGTAGCAAATTGGCTTGTTCCTCGGCCAAAGCCCCGTAGGAATTTTTACAGTAGTAATTTTATTTGCCTACCATTAGAGCGAACCTTTATGACTGCGAACGCGGATTTTCCTTGAGATTAATTTTTTGTTAGGCAATTTGGCAGAACGCGTTGCTGATAAGGAATCTAACCTTTCCTTTATTATCGCGCGAGTAAAAGGGGGAATAAATTTTGAAAACAGGAGCGTGCTAAGCGTAAAGTAGGCTTCGAACATTACGCTAAGTTTTTTAGAATCCTTTAGAGATTTTCACGTTCACGTACAACGTATTACGTCATTAAATTTAATCCGTAGAAAAACGAATTGGGAGTCGGAGATATAAATTTCATGTCCGTAATTTGTATCCCGTTTTATATCAAACGAATGAGATATATTATAAAGGTTTTATTGATTTTAACAGGGTTATTAAACATTTTTACAGTTGAATATTTTTTATACGATAGAACATTTTTATTTTGGGAAAACTAGTTATAAAATGGAGTGAAAATGTCCTCAGAAACATATTTAATGTAGATATTTTTTTTACAAACATTATGGTGGTTTTATTGAAAGTTAGCTATTTCTTTCAAAAAACCACACAATTTTAGTAGGGCATTTGAAATAGATATCCAAAAAACAATATTACAATGACAAAATCAGCTCCATCATGCCGAGACGAATAGGAGATAGATGGAGACAAGGAAGGGTTAAACTCGGTTTTGAGAAAGGTAAATTTACCTTTGTTGAAGATAGTTACGGTCTTTGTTGATATATGTGCATTGTTGATTCTACAGCCTAGCCGACTAAACTCTGAATGAGGAACAGAAGATTTAAGTATAAGTGATGGGAATAGATAGTGAAGTATCCACTACTGTAACTAAGTGGAGTAGATGTTTCGATAGAAAATTGAATTAAGATTTCAGGTATTGAGGTGAGTGAAGATTGAAAAGAACATTATAAAGTAAATATAAAATAAACATCTAATGGCGTTGTCAAATTGTAGGCCGAAAGAGAATATTCAAGAAAGTTGAGATGTGATCGATCGAGATTGAGGATTAAACGGACACCAACACATCTGTGTTGGAAATTGAAAATAAGAAGAAAATGACTGAGTAGGAATCGTAGAGGATTCACCAATTTAGAGGATAGAACAGAGAGGCTCACCAGAATGAAGGACATGTGACTCAACTCTGATATTTGGGGTCCCTACGGCTGTAGGTAATCAGATGAACTGCGGTATAGCCATTGTTCTGTTAAGGATTGCAAGCAGTAACTTCTTACAAATACACACAGAATTTTGATCGGCAACAGGAATCTTGTGTGATCCAATAATACCTATAAAACTATGTCAGACTACTGTTAGACCCGGTATTATATTTGACTCTGAATGTTACACTATGTAAAATTCTTACTCGAGGAAACTTGAAGCAGCAGAAATGCGAATGCAAAAATGGTCAACGGGGGAGAGATTAAAATTTCACGAATTCGTGGTAGCCTACATAGATGTCACCGACATAAACATAAGCTGGAAAAATGATTGCTGAAATAGTACGAGCATATAATACTGAGACCATCAGACCACAGAGTAAAGCCGGAAATGTCTGTAGAGCCATATCGACAGTCATCCAGAGGAAGATCAAAGAACTCTTGTATGAAAAAAAAAACGAAACTGCCTAGATGAAAGCGATTGCCTGAACAGCCTTAGAGCGAGAACAGCAGAACCATACAGCCTACCTATGAAACGATTTTGGACAGTACTAGAATAAAGAAGAAGAAGACACACTGAATCTATGTTAGTATGCTACAAATATTCAATTTTGTAATTTAATTCCCTAGCTGTTAAGGATGAGCTTGTATTACTGTTAATGTTGTCAAGACTGAGGAGAGATTAGGAAAACGTTCAGCAGATAGCACTATTTTTTTATCAAAATGGATGCATGATTGCTGTTCCGTTAATATTACATATAAATATTTTCAATGTATATAACAGTTATAACAAATACATCTTGATTAATATACAGTAGTATCGAAACATATAGATATTTTGAGCAATCAATGTAATTTATACAAAGTTTATCATTTTTTCGATATTTAATATTTGTGTCAAACCACAAAGTTAACGCTACAAACGTTAAAAATAAGAATTTTATGGCTCACATATTTCCTTCGGCGCATAAAGCAAAACGTGAGGGGATCTGCGATACATCTAAAACGATCATATATTTAATAAAATTGTATTAATGGTCAACAGTAAAACCGATAAAACATAGAAATCGACCTCAAACCGAACAAAAATCCCGCCATAGATTTTCACTGGCATTTTATTCTGATTTATGGGTCCATAAATTCCGATCCAGCAGTGGTATTTGTCAAAATTCTGGCGGTGAATTTGTATGCATACACCGCATGCGCGTGTAATCGCGGCTCGGGTTCGCAACCCGGTGCGCCCTTCAAGCGCGAAACTTCTCAGTCTCCATATTTATATATTTAAATTCCCGTTTACTGTGAGCGATACCATCTGCAAATGGACCGTTTGTAAATGTTGCTTTAGGGAAAATTTCCTTTCGTGGAAAATTACATATTACGCCAAATTAAATTTAGTAAATTTCTAACCCTTACCACAATTTTCACCCAATCATGGGAATTTTGTGTTTTTTTCGAGCATTATACTCGCATGTTTAATATTCATAGACTTATTCCTCCTTTAATTGCGAAATTAATGCTTAGAAAACAAAAATTATTTTATTTTATTACGCGATTTTTTATAATTTAAAAGCACTAGCCACAAAGACAAATTCATAATATAAATGTATGCTGTATTAAAATGTTATATGATTAAATATTTTATGATAGAATTTAACTCCATTCCAACAATCTTAAAATAAAACAACATTTCTAGATCTCGTTAAATTATTTGATAAAACAATAAAATTATGAGTCAATTTTTGAGATCCTTTTATATGTAAAACGTATTTTACACTGAAGAATTCAAAATTTAATATAAATTATTCAATTCACAAAGCGTGATGCTTTAATTACCATCAAAATTCCTACTTTTTATTTATACACGAGCACTACTAACATTGTTCTTAAATTATATTCTTAACAATTTATTCGATTCTAAAGACGCGCCTAATTTTTGGTTGTTAAATTTTACAACTCAACATCAGGTACATATCATATAATTTACTACGCTATTTTAATATGCCATAAATGTTAAATGCCATATAAATTTGTATAAATGACATAAAAAAGCATTAAATGAAAAAAGCCTTATAAGACCCAGATATTTTTCAGATTTTCATATTTTTATACATATTCATTTTATACATACTTATATATCCCAGATATTCCTTGACAGAAAATGATTTTCTCGTTAGATAAAATATTCACAAATTTTGTGACTCATAAACTAGAAAAAAAAACCTGGTCTCCCACGTGGCAAATGTGAGTATATAAATGTATATATGCTCAAATACTATATATGGATTAGATAACTATACTCGTATACTAGTGATCGGTCTGCTCTGTACTAACTACTACAATGTAGTCGTACATTACAATGAAGTGTACACTTCCCACCTTTTGAAGTAGAGTGCACACTACAAACTACACACACTTCGAAATTATTTCATACTTCAAATACGCGTTCCATTTTATTTTAATTTCATTTCATTTTAAAATTCACACTACAAAGTACACACATTTCTAAGCTATTTAAAGTATATACTTCAAAAAGTACATTTTATTTTAAAGTTCACACTACAAACTACTCACTTCAAATAAATGAAGAAATCTCTGGAAATTGAAGAAACCTTCCCCCCATAGTTTTGAAAATGTTGGAATCGAATGATAAATTACCCAGAAACAAAAACAAACCCCCCATGGATTTGAAAATATTAACGTAGTAGTACACTTTTCAGTCAGTACTTCTTGTAGGTGATTGTAGTAGAAACAATTTTGTAGTACTACAATTAATTCACTTCATGTAGCTTATACTACAAATGTAGTGTACACTTTTTAGTCTTCAAACTGGTGAACGTGTGTATGTGGTAGTCTTTGTAATGTAGTTTTTTATGTGTATTTTGTAATGTAGTTTTTCCCTTCGCTACTATATACTACGGGTACCCAAAAGAAACTTAACTTATTTTTTTTATATTTATATATTTAATTTTAAAACAAAAAACCTTCAATTCCCTTCAAAGTACTCTCCACCAGCACTAATACACTTGTCCAATCTTTTACCCTCGTACTACTGAATGATATACCTACACTACAAATTCAAATTTTTCAGAACAGTACTGGATTTTTGTCACAGGGACATAATTGATCAATCAATGTATATTATAGAAGTCTTTTTGGGTGTACATAAAGCTTACGACCTATCGTACGGCTGGCTTAAGTAATCACTTCACACAATGTAACGTTCGCCATTTCCACCCATGATAGAAAAATTTGAACATATTCAAAATATTCTGAATGAAAATACTGATCCTTTTTTTAAATATTACAATATTATTTTTTTAAACGGTGGGTACTTATCCATTTACTTATACATCATATTAAAAGTTGGTATGACAATTTTTGAGAAGTAACGCACACTTCGCCGGGTCGCCAGCAGAAAACATTAGCATCACAAGTCACATTCTGAAAGGTTTGGCGCTCCGCTTTGACTGGATTTACGATTAAGTTTCGGAGAATCACACATACGACCCCGGAGCAGCCCTCCAGCATATCTGAGAGCTGCACGTATTATCAGGAGGGCGCTAAGGGGAGACGGAGTCGGCAGCGTCTGTCTGAAACCTGACACGACCAAGTAACAAATTTAAATTAAAAGGAAAAATATTTTGCCAAGTTTTTTAATTAATTTTAATTAAGAATAATACAAAAAATAAATTTGAAAAAAAGTTGTCAATAAATTGTTGATAGTCTTCAACATTCGAATTTGACATGGAAAATATCACTTACACTTCATAGAGATATCAGATAAATGATATCGATTTGAAATTTTTTAAATATATACGACTTATTTAGGGCAACTCATCGACAAGGCGCCCGGAAGATAAACAGTGTGGTCTGATCGAAACGTCGAGATTGGTCCCAAGGACCATAATTTAATTCAAATTACCCCCAAAGTAGTTGAATAGAATAACATATTTTTTACCGCGAAAAACAATTATGACACTCTTTCCAGAGCATCGCAGGCAAGCAAAAATGTTAACATTGGATTGCTACATACTATTACTATGTGTAATGGATCATGTTTTCTAACTATATATCTGACAAAAAAGCTTTAATTTCTGTCTGATAAAACGAAACCTTTGTAGACTAAGGTATGAAATTCCATTATATTTTTAAAACATTTCATTACGAAATTATTATAAGTAATTAATTGAATATAAACATATAAAATCCTTGTTATTTAAATAGTAATCCTTGTTAGTGAAATTTTTATTACCATCTTAAGTAATTTCCCTGATCCCAAAATATTTTTTAGTTGTGCCAAAATACTATAACTTGTATTGCAGATATAATAAAGTGCTTTAAATAATTATTTTTAATAAAATTTTACAATGAATTGCTTTCCACGATTTTCAAAAAAGTGTTTTGGCTAACAATATATTATTTTATGTATTTTAAAACCAATTTAAGACGACCAGTATTTAGTGAAAAAATTATTTTACGTATAAAATATGTCCATATAATAAAAAATTCTTATTTCTTTAGATGCTTTAGTCAAATGTATTACATTTTCTACTGGTTATTTATATGTCATAAGAGTACATGCAGTTTTCATCACTGCAAAGACTATCTTCCATTAAATTTGCAACCTCGATTGTTCAGCGCGCTACAGGAATATTGCAGATCTTTTCCTCATTTTTATGATCCTCTTCATGAACGTTACGAAGCAATATTGAATGTTCTCGTATCTGAGTCTTCAATTTTCAGTGTTCCTACTGAAACTGAAGATAAATGACTTGTAAATAGAATAAGAAATATTATATTCGCAAGTTATTTATTAACATTAAAAATATGTTTATAAATTAACTTTATAAAGGGGATATAGTATATTTATGATCCTGCCTTCGTAATGAATCTCTACAGCTCTAGCAAGAAAATTCCTTTGAACGAGCTTCCATACGCGACTTCCTATAAATAGAGTAATTATAATTAAAATGGCTTGCTGTTTGTAGTACTTAAGTAACAGTATTTAAATAACAGATAAACATGCGTAAGTATCGATCACGCATACATGTGACATTAAAAATAATAAATTAATGGTATTGAGGGAAGGGTTTTCGTATGGATGTGCTAATGGGGTATTTACTAGGGCACAAAATTTTACCGGAAAATGACATCATCGTCAAATTGGTAAAAAAAAGTTTTCCCGTATGAAGGGATCAAAAAAATTAATAAAATCAAAATAAATAAAAATATTGAAATAAAAAATCATTAAATAAAACTAATTTGTTTCATACATTAATTACATTGTCGTTTTAGTTTTGCATTTCATTTTTTGGCTTTTTTCATATTCTAGTAACTTGTCTGTATTATTGCTTCATTATTTTTTTTGTAATGTGGATCTCCGTTATTGATTTACCAATTTTCCATTACACAACTCCACTTCAAATCATCGAGCTCTCGAGATTTTATAAATAAATATATTTAATTAAAAAATTATATTTTTTTACGCTACAACAGGCCAAGAGGCTCAATTACAGAAAACACCCAGGCTTGAATAAATCACAAAGTTTAATTTTGACCTCACATTATATTATATTTATTTTCACACAAAGACTAATTCTTACATTATACACAACGTTACCATAAGAAGATCAGTTACTTTAAAAGTCAATGAATCAGAATAAAGTACGATGAATTGCCAAGCGTCATTGCGCTATCGCTTCTATTTACTTATTTATCTATTTAACGATGTATTTTTATTAAGAAACAATACAAAATAGTTAAACTTTTTAAAATAATACACAAAACAGTAATATAATAAAATAAAGAGATAATTTTTAAATCACTTACCCTACGATAATGATATAACTATTTTACCAATTTACGAAATTTCAGTGCCAAAAAATAGACAGTGGACAGGGTGTACACCCGGATCTTCAAAATTTAAGAGGACACTTAAAAATATTTTTATTAGGTTAGGTAAATATAGATTAGGTTAAAAAAGCAATTTTTTCATTATTTTAATTTTGTATTTTTGTTTGTTGGCGTGTACTTGTTTGCGCGTAATTATCGCGGTGTATATCAAAGTGTATCTGGTATATCAAATAAGTTTATATACTTTGTCTCTTGTTGTTAGGGTATCTAGAGACAATAAATACGGTGGTATCTTTGGGGTAAAGCCGCTATTAAAATAAGATATATACAAGTTTTCAAAAGATTCATTTGATTTTAAGGAAATTATGCTGATAAAAATTTGTGATAGGATAAAAATAAATATTTACGTGTCAAAATTCTTTACCCGAAACCCCTACACACAACCCTCATCATTAAAATAACCCATTAGAAAGTTAAATATGATCTTTCAATATAAATAATGAAAGGGAATCTAATCAATACGCTGCGTGAAATATGAGGTTTTGATTTTATGATGAATTTTAACACGAATAAGTTCAGAAAGATTAGACTGTGTAAGTGTTAGACTGACTCCACGGCTAGTTTTTTTTTTTTTAAATAGAGATGCGAACACGGAATTCGTGTCACATCAATATTTTTACTATTTTCAAATTAAACTAAACGCTTGTGCTATGAAAATAGGACTAACATGCTTGTCTGGAGTGAGATTCGAACCTGCGACCTTTGGATCACGAGGCGAGAGTCCTAACCACAAGACCAACAAGCTACTCTTATAGTTAGACAGTTTTGGTGTCACTTGGTTACTAAGAGAGAAGGTGACTAGTAATGACATGAACACAATCAGGGACTTCCTATTTTCATTGAATTTATTGAATCAAGGTTAGCAAATGTTATTAAAATACGCTAGACAACTCATGAAATGGAGAGATAGAATTAATATCATGGAATGGAATTTTTTATTAACGATTTATTTATTCATTTCACGTAATTAAATAATTATCCAAATAAAGAATGCGTCACACTACTGATCCTTGTCTGGAACATTTAAAATGCCAACCTCACGGCGAATGAGCTAGACAGATATGGAAGTTTTCGCTCATAAAATCCAGTGGATTGCCATTCACACTATAGTTACAATGTATTTAAAGTAAGTAAATAAAAATAAAATAGTCGGCAGTCCATAAAGCGTTATATTTATCACTACTATAGTTTTGAAAGGAGCAGTCCCTTATATTAATAGGTGTAATTAATGATTAGCTAAATACTCAATTTTTTGAATCAATTCTGAATAACATTATACTCTATAACACGTTTTCGATCCTAAATCCTAGTGATAAAAAAAAACCGCCGCCGTAGTTGAATAGGTTGACAAAATTCTGCATTCAAGTTGGTTATTAATAAATTATTAATCAATTAATGTATATTATAGATGTCTCACTGAGACGAAATGTGGCATGTAATTCAAATATATACAACTTCCAAAAATTAGTAGCCATGGATATTCGTGGAAATGGCGAATGTTACATTGTGTAAAGTGATCACTTAAGCCAACCATAAGATAGGTCATAAATCCTATGTACACCCAAAAGACTTCTATACCTACTGGCATGGATATTATATCATGGGTGGAAATGGCGAATTTTACATTGTGTAAAGTGATCACTTAAGCCAACCATAAGATAGGTCATAAGTCCTATATACACCCAAAAGACTTCAATACCTACTTTCCCATAAAAAAACTACAGTTTTGTCTCTGTGAGACATCTATAATATACATTAATTGATTAATAATGCCTCTGTGACATGAAATCCAGTGCTGTTCTGAAAAATTTGAACAAACTCAAAATATTCTGAATAAATTATTAGTTTCTTATTTATAAATTATTAGACGAGTGTAACGGCTCCTCTTAATACTAAAGTTAAATAATCATGAAGCACCATAAAGCATCTACCATATTAATCAATAATAGTTGGCAGACATCAAAACTTTTACTGTCCACAGGACCACTGGACAAGTTTATTTATTGAATATCAATTTATTATTGAGTGAGTGTATTTCCGACCGCATTAAAATCGGTTTCGGAGCACATTTGATGACCACCCTTACCCATTAGGCAATGAATACAGGCATTTTGGTAATTGACAAAAAATAACTTCGGTCTAAAATAAATTATTACTTTTCCAAACACAGCGATACCCCCTCGATAAATAAAGCAGGTTGCTCGCCGTATTGGCGGGGAGGGGGTGCGCGGGCCAGCCCAGGGGTTTGGGAACCGTGGAGCTGACATTTGATGCCTTCGCTTACAAGTCGCGAAATTGTTTTCAGTTAATTAACGTCTGTGATGGAAAAGTCCAATACACTATGTAAGCTTTATTGACTTTTTACTTTCTCCATGCAAAAGGTAACGTGTAAAGGGACGAACGATCGAAAATATTTATCAAAGGAAACGTGAAAGCTCGCTGTTGGTCTCCGCAAAATTAAGCTTGTAATATATTTTTGAAAGAGATTTTCTCTTCTCTCTTTACATATAATGACGTTCAGATAAATTAATACTGGAAATAAATAAAGCAATGCCAGAATGTTCATTTTAAGATATAAGGTAAAAAGCCAATATAGTATTTTTTGCTGTATGTGCTATTTTACACACCTTTTCATTAATATTTTCAACACCAGTATATGGTGGTACCTCACACGAGTTAGTCATTTAAATACAAAAAACTATATAATACTCATATCGTTTTGTGCATTATTTATAAAAAAAATTACGCGGCACTTAGTAGTTATACAATATGCGTTCCCATATAACTAGAAAATTAACACAGATATGACTTCAGTGCAGTGTTTAATGTATTGGCGATGGCATATAATTCTAATCTGTATATTTATCTTAAAAATATATTTTTGGCACTAAGTGCTTTATTCATTTCCAGTACTCACATTATTAAACTTAATGTACTTCACTTCATAAAAAATGCTTCTTATACCAAACAAATCCACAAAATTAAATTTATTACCAACTTTAATTAATCATTGCAAGATACATGAGTTGTACATAAAATTAGAGCAAGAAAAAAGTTCCTGAAATGGAGTATGGTATTTTGTGCAGGGTATACAAGAAATAATCATGGCAATCCATGATCTCCTTTTTTCCTTTTTTATTATAAATATTTTTTTCTAATTTCTTCTGAGAAATTTCATTTAATTAATAAATGTAAGAAAATATTCATAGATTTAAAACTAGAGAGATCTAGCACGAGACACTGATATGAGTGGAGGAAGAATCTTGAGGAGGCCAGACCCACCAGGGCTTGTAGACCCAAGAGTGATGGTGAGTCAAGATAATCAAATTTAAAATTTTACTTATAGTTTATGAGTCTAAGAAACTTACTGTACTGTATTCATTCAATTTTATAGAAATGAATGCTATACAAAGGTAATCAAAGTGAGGAATCATATTCGAGGATGTTTTTGATGAAAGTGTTGTAAAATATTTAAATTGTTTTTAAAGAGAAATAAAAATATAAATGAAAAAATACACTATAAGAATCGGTAAAAATAAAATTTTACCATATGGGATAGGGTAAAAGCTGTGTACCAGACACAATTGTTTGAACTGTCTGAGAATCGTAACGTCAGCGAGCTTTTAGCTGTAGCCAAAGCCTTAAATAATTAAATGTCGATGAAAGCGGAATTTTAAAATATCGCATGTCAAGAGGACCGTGATTTATGTAACTAATTGAGAAACTTTAATCCGAAAAAATAAAACTGAACTTATGTAGATATTTTATACAAAATTTTTTTTATCTCACCCGCTGTGGAATACATAATACTTTTCGTATTATTTTTATATTTATATACATATATATATATATATTATATTATAAATATATATAAATAATATATCTATCTATATATCTAAATATCTATAAGATATATATATATCTAAGAAATATAAATATATATCTAATATATACTGTCGAATTTTTATAATTTGGTTACGCAATGGCACTTAAAAGTTGCGTTTGATGAGCAAATAACGAGAAAAATACAAAAAAATAATTTTAGAAAAAAAAGAAATTAATGTGTAGTATTAGACCTCCACCAGCATTTTAAATTATATAAAAATACATATTTTATTCATATTATTCATTATTCGAAAATAAAAACGTAAAATATATATACAATGGCACACAAAACTAGCGTATTGACAAGGTATTTATTAAAGTAGCGTATTGATAAGAATAACATTTAAAAAATATTTTTTTAGTAGTTTAGAGCCTGTACTATCATTTAAAATACAATAAACAAAATTTAATAATCTATTTTTAATCATTTTCAATTAATTATTTGAGAATAAAAATTAAATATATTTTTACTTATATATATTGATTTTATTTAAATATTACCTATCTAATTATTATATTTAACGTGCCTAAAAACCGGGTTTTCGTGTACATAAAAGTTTTCATGTTCCAGGTAAGAATTCCTAAACCTATTTTGGAAATAGTCAACACATAAAAAAAAACGTTTTTGAGTATCTCCATATAAATTATAGAGGCTTTAAATTAGATAACTTAGAAATTAAGAAATATCTGAACACTAAAGCCAATATAATTAATAACCAGTTGAATTTCAGGAAAAACCCATTATTTGATATATTCCCCATTTCGGTGTCTACTTGTCAATTACCCCCACCATAACAGTGGCCTTGCTCCTATTCAATAATTAACCTGCTTATCAGATTAAGTTATGTATAGTTAGTTTGCGTCCACTCTGACGAAGATACAGTGGTATTGAAACCGGTAGACGTAAAGTTACTTCAAATGGTTTTAACAAAGTTTTTAATTAACTATAATTAATTATTTATTTAATTTAATATTTTTAAATTATTACACATTTATTAAAATATTTTTAAAAAAATATATCCAATCATATTTAAATCTCATTCCTACCTAGTGACTCTTGTCCACGGAAAACGTTGTCTAGAGATATTTAATTAGAAATAATTTTTAGTTGCGAATTTTGCTTCCATGTGTTTCTTCGCAGACAAGTCTTGGTTTTGATAAACTTATGTCTCAGAGATTAGCCAAATTAAGTCTCATTAAACGAGTGTCGGTACATCAAATGTCATTCCATTTACATTTATATTCGGTTTGTCAGTTGAGTTAATCAAGAATCTACCTAGCAGCAGAAAATTGGAATTTATGTTGATAATTTAATGCCTTATACATAACTGGCATAAATAATAAATGGTTTTAGCTAATATTTATGCGTATGCAAAATGTCGAGGCTAGCTGTCAAATCAAACACCATGAATGTGCACATGTTATTAAGATTTATCTCAACTTAATCTTCGTAACCATATCCGACCGCGATGATCACATAACATCAGGTTAGTTATTGAGCAAAATTAAAAGTAGAATTCAAAAGACACAGCCCTGCGTAATATAAAAAAAATAACACTATTTTATTTAACGCTGGATGCCGATCGATATTAAACTAATACTTAAATATATTTTTAGTATGATTTTAATAATTATTTAGTATGACGATAATTGACAATGACTAAATATAAATGTTAGGGAGTGTGAAAGATAACACACTGTAACGATATTGGCCTATTCAAATAGACATTGCTGAAAAATTATACGAAAATATCTATCTGCTAAAAGCTCATGATAAGGAGAAGCACCACAATTCATAAATACTCTATAATTAAATATTTGCCGGATAAGTAGGTGCGGGCGAGCTTTATTATTTCTGCACGCGGGCGTGTAAAGCAGGCTTTATGTTATTTTGTTTGACGAGATGGACCAATCGCAGAAGCGGCCGTTCGCCGCGGATCTGGCCAATGAGAAGCGTTCTGAGAGATAGACCTTTACCCTTACACGTAGGTTGGAGTCAAAAATGGCGGGAGATAGGAACTATTCTTAGCGATACAAATTGGAGAGCGGACTGGAGTTTTCAGCCTTGAGGTCGGCCGAGGCCTTGTCGAAGAGAGTCCGAAATAAGGAAGATAATTTAACTGGACCGAGGAAAAAGCCGGAGTTTGATAATAATTCAAAGGAGATTTGGAACAGTGAACAGATAAGCATTTCCAATATTATTTATTTCTATTGCCTTTTATGTGTATTATATTTAGAACTTTATATTACTATGCGCGCATCAGATTTAATATATGATAATTCCTAATTTTGCGGCTGTGATAATCCAGCAGGCGTTCTTCCATAATACTTATGTAATTTTCAAATATGCAAAGGAATTTTTGTATTATCTATACTGCCGACTGAATACACAGATGTCTATATGATTTGCCTAGTAGCAGTATAATAATTGTTGTATTACGTGGGTAGCGTGCAATACGGTCATCAGCTGGGGATCACATTTATATTTTCTATTACGGTTAATTATTTTTACTATCGGGCTGTATTATTTAGGGAATAATTGAGATCGGGGTAATTATGTGTAATTAATATCTAGGGTTGTCAGTGTGATATAAATTCAAATCGTACGAGAAATTTCCTCCAAATAATATATTTTAAAAATGCATCTGGATTTTATATTTATTTTATTAAAACATGAATGTGTGGTTTATTTGGACTCGTTACATGTTTGTATTGCGTATCATTAGGCAATCGTTTAAACACGATTTGTTCCTATAAAGTTCTTATAAAGACGTATTTCGAATTGTATATATTGTATCTATTTAGATTAACCACATTTATTAATTCTAAAAAGGGTTTTCGTTTTTACGCAAGGCCCCCATTAATAGGCGAGAATAGGTTATATTCATAGCACGATTATAATGGGTATTTTTGCCGCGTAAGAGGTGGCACTTTGAAAGGTACAATCGCGTTTTATGTTCGTCCCGGACGGAGAAGTTCTGGCGGCATGGAAATAAATAGAATTAAAATATTATTGGTTACTTAGAATAGCGTTTTACTTGATAAAATTGCAGAGGATGCTTATGGTGTCGAATTTTTAACGTTTGTGCAATATGGTTTGCGCTAAAATTTATTTTGCTTCGAATATAAGAGAGAAATTCTTGTCTCAAAATTATTTACAGGTCGACCTGGCATATTAATAAAAATTGCCATACTGCCGCCATCTAGCGGGAATCAGGAAAAGTTTTGAGCCTTCGCTAAGGATTAGTTAACCTTCGGTCCTCCGTAGCCGTGATTGTTATTCATATGACATTGTTTTTATTCATTCAATATTAGATATTTGAAATGTTTTTCTTCAACATATTCCATTATTGATGTCCGTTCGCGGTTTGTTCAGGGGTAGTTAACCTTTGGTCTTCCGTAATCGCGTTATTTACTTATATGACAGATTGTTTTGTTTTATTCGTTTAATATAAGTAATATCATATTTTTATGAGTTACCGTAATTATTTATCTATATGATTTTATTATTGAGAGTGATGCAACGAATACTATTTTCACGAATACGAATGTCAGGCCTACTATTCGGTGAATACGAATGCGAATATTTCCACCAAGGTGGGGGAACTTGAACATACTTGTAAATATAATAACCTTGATGCAACGAATACTACTTTCACGATTACGAATGTCAGGCCTACTACTCGGTGAATACGAATGCGAATATTTCCACCAAGGTGGGGGAACTTGAACATACTTGTAAATATAATAACCTTGATGCAACGAATACTACTTTCACGAATACGAATGTCAGGCTTCTATTCGGTGAATACGAATGCGAATATTTCCACCAAGGTGGGGGAGGGAACTTGAACATACTTGTAAATATAATAACCTTGATGCAACGAATACTACTTTCACGAATACGAATGTCAGGCCTACTATTCGGTGAATACGAATGCGAATATTTCCACCAAGGTGGGGGGAGGATGCAAGCATACTTGTAATTATATTATTTATGTCTGCTTGTGATATCACTATACGGCGTAGATGAACTAGTTTGAAGGGGTTTATGTCCTGCATGTGCTCGGCGTAGAGGGAATGGTCTTTTGTTTCTAGGATCCTATACAGGTTTACAGGTGCTGATATTGAAATATATATACAAGGAAAACACTATTTTGGGAATCATTAACTGGATGACAGATATTGAAGCACACATACACACAAGGAGGACGTTATGTTAAATACACGACTGGAAAGTTGTTATTGGAAAACACAGGCGTCACTAGAGGATATGGACAGTTTGCAGAGAACTTCAACTTCTGTCAGTTAAGGACCTTTTACAATTACTATTCTTTCGCCTTTTTGCATAACCGTGGATGAACTAGATTGAAGAGGCTTATGTTCTGTATGTGCTCGGCGTAGAGGGAATAGTCTTTTTGTTTCTAGGATCTAATACAGTTTTACAGGCGCTGATATTGAAATATATATATACAAGGAAAACACATTTTTGGGAATCATTAACTGGAAGGCAGATATTGTAGTACACACACACACACAAGGATGACGTTACTTTAAATACATGACTGGAAAGCTGTTATTGGAAAACACATACAAGGAGAACATCATTTGAAGGCGTTACTAGAGGATATGGACAGTTTGCAGAGAACTTCAACTTCTGTCAGCTAAGGACCTTTTACTATTACTATTCTTCTTGTCATCTGTTGAACGTGGTGCTTGTATGCAAAACTTAAACATATTTAAAATTACTAATGAAAAGAATCTTAACATTGTAAGAGTTGCTAATGGAAGGAGGGAGGTCGGAATTCATTGACGCTGTGACGATCGATACGTTGTGACACGCCAGGTGGGCGTACCACATGGGCAACTTAACGCATACCATCCTTATAATAGAGAGGCTACGGCTCAAGAATATGCGGTTATTTCCTATAGCTCGGCGTCGAGAACTCACCCGTAACACGCTGGTGGGAAGCATCTCAGCGATTGATCGTCGCGGGGCTATTGATTTCAAACCTCTATGTTCTGAATGCAGGAGTGACAGCTATTTCTCCATCATGTACATTCTAATGTATACTGTACTAAAATAGTTTCATCACTCATCACCAATCTAATTGTCGTGACTGACAGAATTGATTATGAAAGGAGGGAGATCGGGGTTCTTTCGCATCGTGGCGATCAAAGTGTCGTGACACGCCAGGTGGGCGTACAACATGGGCAGCTTAACGCATACCATCCTTATAATAGAGAGGCTACGGCTCAAGAATATGCGGCTGTTTCCTATAGCTCGGCGTCGAGAACTCACCCGTAACACGCTGGTGGGAAGAACCTCGATGCTTGGTCGTCCTCGGTGTCATCGAATCCAGATCTCCATGGTTATATCTTGAATAGAAGCTGATTTATTTGAACGAGTATCCTGATCGGGAATGCCAGTTGACATCTCACCCTGACACATTATTAATCATCTTTACTATACTGCTGTATACCAGGAGCCTTTCGGAGCCCTTCTCCTCTGGCACAGGACATACATATCGGGAACCACACAATTAACCATAAAATTCACTCTGGAATACTATCTCTTTAATATCTCTAGTCAATTAGACTACACCGTGGGATCATCCACATCTATACTATCTCTTTAATATCTCTAGTCAATTAGATTACACCGTGGGATCATTCACATCTATAATATCTCTTTAATATCTCTAGTCAATTAGACTACACCGTGGGATCAACCACATCAACTATAATTGGCGATGCTAACATGGCTCTGTCTGACGCACTCAGGGATGAGTCTTTTCCAGCCACCCAGTTAGTTCATTCAGCCCTTTAATCAGCAGTAAACATAATAATAATCCGGCCCATGTAGCCGCGACGTGGGATCCCCATCATTATACACCAGTCAATTTGACTGCCCCGCGGGACAATATACAAACCTTAATATCAGACGCGGGATTACTTCCTGATATGTTTGTCGCCAGGAGGACGAGGACGCTGAATGGATCCCAGCAGAGGCAATAGAGTCTCGGGTTGGTTTTGGTCTGCAGCTTAGTGTGGGAGGTTATGTCTAAACAGGAGTTAACCACCGGATGCGGCGATGCTCTGGGGCCGCATCCCCCTCCCCCCTACAGGGGGGGGGGGGCATCTAGAATCCACGTTTGAACAGAAGTGGTTAGACACTTTTTAAATTTCACTTACAAAACTGTATCTTCCATTCCCTTAGAATCTCGGGCTGTGATAATGTCAGACAAAGCTTGCCATGAGCCTCTGGATGCGTCTTAGTTGTTATAAATATGTTTGTCTTCCCCCACTATGTACTATGAACAGATTGAGCAGATCGGACAACGTGGAACGCGCTATCGGTAGGTTTCTTACTTGTGTTTTTTCAATATAACGTATGCTATTATATCTTGTAAATCTGTCATAAATGGGTACCGCGTGTGGTTGTGCTAACACTGTCCTAAGCTGCTATTATGAGGTATTGATAATCAAGGCGGGCGGAATCTTTAGCGTATGCCGTTAACTTGGCAACGATTGTATTGTTTTATATTTCAGTATTTTAAACCCGGTGGTATTATAGTTATGGCGGTACAATGTAAGGAAGTTTTGCTACTAGCGTTTATTCCTCAGCTACGCCGCATATAGTTGGCTTTTAGGCTGACTCAGGACGTGGACGATATCGGCTATCTCTCGTATAGGCGAAACTGTAGAATTCCGGGACGGTTTCTAGAAGGGCCAAAGTCATTTCGGAAATATGATTTATGTCTCTGGCATTTCGTCTATAAGTGTTCGAAGATTATACGTGAATTTCGTGTCGATAACGGTTAGGCGTTCTATCATCTTTAGTAAATAAATCCGTTATGTTAATTACGAGTACGGATTAGTTACGTGCGTTTGTTATTTCCATAGTTAGGTAAGAATTCGTTCTATATTAGTCTAGTCGCGTTAATAAGAATACGAATCTCACCACATATCAAAATAATTTTGGTTAGCTACGAACACAACGGAGGGGGAATTTTCCTAACCACTAGATAGATCACGACTGGCCAATTTTGAAAATATAAATTCTTAACAAAAAAAAATAATATTAGCTTTCATGTAAATATACTTCCGAAGTTCTAAGTTCGACTTAAGTTTTCATCTAGTAGCTTAAAGCATAAAGTGTGTGCTTAAAAGTCACAAAAGTCGTAATAAAGCTCAATTCGGTAGCTTAAAGTCTCAAGCTTTGGGCTTTTCGTAAAACTTATATTATTAAACTTTATAGTTAGGTATTTAGCTTTAGGTAGCCAGGCAGGTTACGTTACAACACTCTTTGAGTCTACATGGGTATACAGAGTTCCATAAGAATGTGGAGCTTTCTTCAAAGGGCAAAAAAAATGCAATAAAAGTACATGTCTTAAACACATTGGAGGAATAAAACAATAATACCAATATATCGGCAATTCGTAAGTGTGCATCTAAAATAAATCTGAATCATTGTATCAGATTTGATATAACGAAAATCATGTGTACAGAACCTTACATTATATCTTGATTGTTAAGAGAGATTTCTGAAAAACGAAATTTTATTTTTATTTTTACTCTTTTTCATGGTGTTAAAGAAAAAAAATGAAAATATTAATGGTGTATTTTTTTTGTATGTATAACGAATATTGCATCCGCCTTTTTTTCACGGCATGACAAAAATAA
This sequence comes from Agrypnia vestita, assembly GCA_016648135.1. NCBI lineage: Eukaryota > Metazoa > Arthropoda > Insecta > Trichoptera > Phryganeidae > Agrypnia > Agrypnia vestita. The sequence goes on along the minus strand of JADDOH010003359.1, from coordinate 16,656 downwards.
TCAATTTTTTGCGCTTTTTTACCGAGCTCAAAGTTTCTGCGACTATTTGCCTAGTTTGAATGAATTCAAAAATTGAATATCACGTTCAAATAATAGTTAGAGGCGCCCATTTTTTAGATTTTTTTACACCCTCCAATTTTATTGATATCTACCCAAAAATTTAATTTTCTGTTTTTTTAATAATTCAGGAAAAAAAATCGTAAAGAAGTGCGACAACTTCTTATACATAGTACGCCATAGCGCGTATCAGATTTATAGGAAATTTTTGTTCCGAATTGCGAGTCCACGGAATGGCGTTCGTTTTAAAGATTTTTCCCATTTTTTTTATGTTTTTGTATGCTGCTCTGCTCTGCGTTGACCAATTTTACACGTAAATATCGCAATCGATAGTGCACGTGTGCTGAAAATAAACGTTCCAAAGTGATGCACATTAGAATTAAATTCGCTTTCATTCGGTTTTCACAGTTTCAGCCGCTGAGGGGTGTCTGTATTCTTCTTCTTCTTCTATCCCTTATCCTATTGGGTCGGGAGCCCTTAAAAAGTACCTCATAGGAGGTTCCAACTCTTCTTCGGCGTTTTTCTATATTTTTTTTTTGAAAATTTACAACCAAAAACAGAATTATTTTACACCAAATCTGGAATTTGTTTCAAACGATATTCGTTTATTTCTCCAAGATACTAAGAACGGCTCGAAAGGCTGGGTTTCTGCATAATCACACTTGGGTGACGTCATTATAATAAAGCAGTATAGGTGAGAATTATTTGTTCCCAAAAGCATCCACCCTATACAAATAAGAAGTTTGAATGACATAAACCGAAAATTTCAGCAATTTATAATGAAAACTTTGTTTTTATGAGTTAAATTATTAATCTAATTGGGATCGTCAGGTCATATTGTATTAATAGCTCATTAACAACCTCTAGAGGAAGAAACACACTTCAACGTATTGCATACAATCTTGACCACCCTGGTGACTGGGCACTCTCCTGATGACGCTATGATACGGCTCCAGCGACACTTTGAGAATCGAATCTCGTATAAATATCCGTTGTTTCAATCCCATGAACACTCGGAACTCAAAAATATTCAAGGGCTTAGGTTTTCCACATTTTATATATTATTTTCATAAAACTAATAAATTATGAAAAGCATGGATTAATTTTAATTACCAAATAATAATAATTCTTTATCTATACACAAAAATTGTCTAAAATGTAAATATCACTACAGTCAAGGCACAAAGATCATAACTCATAATGTATATATAATATGAAGTTGTGAAATATATAACATTAATTCTTGCTTAGAAATTCCAGATAGTAGAAATGAAGTTGTCTGTGTGTTTATTTAAAAAATATACCTTCAGAAACAAAAGGTTAATTAATAAATTCGTGCATTAATTTGTGCTTCAAAGGAAATCAATCCTACAACAACCTATAAAACTCAATGTCCGTCTGTCTGTCTGTCTGTTCTCTATACAAATCTATATCGTTTATCCGATTCGATTCAAACTTAGCATACTAATGCTTTAGGACCCGGCGGGTAACATGTGTGACATTTCCCCCCTATTATTTTATCCCTTCCCCTCCCCTAATATATTTTCGATGCAAATCTGTACAGTTTGACCGATCGGACTCAAAATTTGGAAACTTATTATTAAGGTAACATTTCAACTCTCCTTCTTTACTATACTTTCCTTCATTCTAAAATATTTTTGATGCAAATCTATACCGTTCGACCGATCAGACTCAAAATTAGTAAACTTATTCTTTACGACCTGGCGGGTAACAAAAGCGACATTTCTTCCCTCCCCTTTTACCTTTTCTCCTCCCCATGATATATTTTAGATGCAAATTTATACTGTTCGAATCAAGCCTTTGTTTTCCCCCACAAATTTATTTTTAACTTAATCCTTGACCCGTGCAACGCCGGGTACGAATAGCTAGTACAATTATATATCAGACATCGGCTTGTTTTAAGTGTACCATTTAATAAAAATTAGTATCATTTAGGTTAATGTAAAAACTACGGATCGAAATTTTAAGATAAAATAACTGTTTGTAATGAAATAATCATATAATCTACTTTTAAATATATATATTTTGATAATCTCCTCAGACTGATAATGAATAAGCAACTTATTATACATTAATTATTAACTAAATTTCAAAAACATTACCGGTAGTTGCTTAAGAATAGAGTAGTCTAGTTAAGCCACTACCTTTACCTTTTCTATGTAACAAATAATTTAGAATAAATAAAAAAAAGTTAAAATGAAATTCGAAAATATTGACCGCGTTCGTTTTTAACGTCTGTAGCGTGTTTAACGCACAAAGCAGCGCAAACCACCAACACGAGAAAATCTCGTAATTTCCTACAGCAGTGTAGACTCTGACCCTTAATACATGGGTCACTGAAAAGAGCAGATCGAGTTCCATTATATTCAAACCTAACAATTTGTGGATGGCTGCATTTTTAGGAAATAATCTCCACATATTTCTCCGAGAAATGTGGTCTCGTGTACAAGTAAGTAGAATGAAGTTGTTTTGGGAGCATAACCTCAAAAAGTGAATCAATGTCCATATTGAGAATTGATTCTCTACATCTTGCAAGGTAAATCAGCAAACTTCTACTTAATCGCCAACCTTGGATAAAACTGAGCATATAAAATTGAATAGTATAAAAATGTAAACTTGCCTCAAACAGAGGTTAAGAACCCAGCGGTATTGTCCAATAAGCTGGCTTTGATAATGATTTTTGAAGCCGTATGCAGTTTTCATTGATTTAGCTTTGTAATAGTAACAGCTTTGTAATCTTAACCGACTTATAACAATAATAGTAAAATCGCAACATGTGAATCTTGAATCATCTGCAATGAATCAGAATATATTAAACATTGAAGGTCTATTCATGGGTCTAGCTTGTCAGATAGAAAGAAATTAATAGACTGCCTTATACTCAAAATAGTACCTACACATGAAATAAATTTTACAAATGGATTTGAGAATGTAAATATAAACAAACGCTAAAGAAATGAAAAATGAAAAAGGACTTGCAAATGATAGTGAACGAAAATGAGCTGAACTACTCAAAAGTAAGACAAATAACCACAAAGCCGTCGTCCTTTGCACTCTTTCATTCAACACTGCACAGTGAATTGTATGGCTGAATCGAGGCATTGTTTCCGTTTAAGCGGAGGTAATCCCGAACATAGATACTGACTCTATCTTCGCCTCGCAACGAGCGCGCAGTTTACCAGTGAGGGAGGAATGGAGACATCCCCCGAATGTAAATCCCCTGTTTACAATGCAACGTCCCCGCGGAGGAGCGGCGTCCATATTTCCCTGGCCCGAGCGGCATCTTTATGTAAATTCTCGCCCGTCACGTGACCTTTACTGTTATTGCTAAATCTACGCGAACCGAGGTTTCGCCTAGAGCCGGCGACTTTCTCAACATGTTTATGAAATGCGAGACACTTTATTCTATGTGCATAGCGGAGCAATACCACCCCAAAGGTAGGTAATAATGTTGAACATCAAACTGTATTTTCTTGCTCAAATTGAACGTTTGCTGGGACGACTTCGTCTGCCAAGAGTCGAAGAAATTTATTTTGATAATTAAATGTGTGGGTTTCTAAATACATTAAGTCTATAAAAACCTAATACAAATCTTTTGTTTGAAAAAAATGCACTTGCATTTTGTGAGGCCATTGAGTTATCCCTATATGGAGTGCTGGCTATAGAATGTTCGTAGTAAATCATTTGCATGTTCTAAATAGAGGTATTGGCGTCCTTTTCTTTGGTCTCCCCTTTCATAGAAAACCAAAGAGTATTTGAATGGATTTTGAAAAGTGATCGATCGTAATACGGGCAATTGCCAAAAAAAATGTTACGGGCACTTAAAGACTCTACGTTAATGCCGAGTTTACTAATGTCAAATTATTGTTATTTTTTCAATAATGGTTAAATCATACAGTGCTTATGGATTACAAGTGATTATTATTCAAATTATTGCCTTTGCATTCATGAGAAATTGATTTTTATTATAATCCCTTTGTTTTGTTGATCATAGTCCTTCATTCGTAACCTTTAATACAAGAAAATATTGTTTTTTTTTAGAGGGTTTTTCAGATTATTTTTCCCACTTAACTGATTGCGATTATAAAATTTCAAGTTTCCTCTTCAAATGCCAGATTATAACATGGTATATATTTTTTGATTATTAAAATAAAAACATATCTTTGTCATTGTTTTCGATAAATTCTCTCTAGGGAGAGAAAAAAATACCTCCACTAGCAGATGTTCTACACTAATAACCTAAAATGCTTATTTGAGAACAGTAAGCGCTCCAGTACATCTCAAGCATATACCTATAAATATCTAGCGGCGCACTATGAAAAATTGAGGTCTGTTTCGGATCTAAAGTCAATAACTATTTTATTTCTAAAGGTATATTCATAAAATTTTGCACACACATACAGTCTATATAAAAATGCATGCAGTTTAAAAAATAAATATAAATAAAAAAATAAAAAATACACAAAATTAGAATCATTTTGAGTTACACATACTGTTTTATGTGTGTACAAAATTGTAATAGGTATACCTTTACAAATAAAATAGTTATTGACTTTTGATCCGAAACAGACTTAGATTTTCCACAGTGCGGCGCTCCAACGGAAACTTTGTTTATGTACCTTAAATAAACCTATTATTGATCACTGGGTATTGAACACATTGTTTTAGATAAACTTTTTCATGGATTGTTTCGCAAAATTTTTATAATTATTAGTGGAATATTCTATATTTTACCAAACAAAATGTAGAAAACCTTTCTAAAGTGTTAAGCTATGTTAGTATTATTAATTCGCATATCCCATTAAATCTACATTTCAAACAGTAAAATTCTATTTCAATTAATTATTACGAAACAGCCCTTGTAAATTTTGATCGATGAATATTCATACGAAATCGAATGGAACAGAACACGCTTCTTTTAACTCCCTTTATATTAACTCGTGGCGTCTGCTTGCTTGCCGTCAACGAAAACTTTGGATCGATTTTTGACCCTTTTCCCGTGATGCAATCGAGCTGAAACTTGGCAAGTAAACTCGTGGCGACGATCAAGAAGATCTATCAATTTTCGTTAAAAAAAAATTAATGATTATAGTATAATTTCGGATTTTTAGATATTTTATTGTTTTCTTCGAATTGGAACATTAGAAAAGTTTGATTACGGTCCGATAAGGTCGCGGAATATTTTCTAAATTTGAATTACTCCGTCGGTATAATAGGTACAGCACTACGAATTTCGATAATTTACAAATCAATTGGTTCACAGATGACAGCAAAATTGGGTTTTTGGGAAAATATCAAATAATAATTTATTTCTTTTAGATTTCTGCTTAGTTTTGAAGAATTCTACATTACTCAAATCTGATTCTGACTAAATTATTTGACGCTGGAAATTCATAAGGTACGATATTGATGATAATTGAATCTATCAAAATCTTGACATCTCAAATCATCTGACATTTTAGAAATATATTAAATTTCTGTCAGTTTGGTGTTATGTTATATGTTTTAATTCGTCTTTAATTATTGTTATATTTTACAAAGAAAGGGAGTATATTATACTCGTATTTGTGGTTTTTTATTCACAATATAGTCGGCGTGTAATTATCTGGGCGCACTTGAGGGCGTGGAACTTCAAGAAGATATCAGTCTACTAGAAGATAATAGACCCTTCACTATTAGAGTAAGGGATACACGCAGGGATCCTGAAGATTGTACCAAACGGAACAAACAGAAAATCAAGAACTCGGACCAAGCCGAGTGGAAGGAAATACTGTGTACGTACGGGTATATTTATATGTCGACTTAACCGTGATCGTGTTTCTAAATATTTGTACCCACCCCATTGGTCCAAATAAACGAGTGTAAAGAACCCCAACTGTTCTTTATTCTATTACATAACTTATATATTATTTAAATAAGTAGATAAATTAAAGGTTTTCTGATCAATTCCAGGAAGTTACGATCTTTTCAAAAACGTTTGGGCAATGAAAATACTTTTAAAATAAATTTACGTTTCCAAAAAATTAAAACGTGTGACACAAAAAAACAAAAAAATAATATATGGGAGTTGTGTAACTAATTATAAACTATTGTGAAAAACGAGCGAGCCTTGCAGTAATCGCATATAATGTGGAACATTTGACATCTCACAATGAAAAATATCAATTGAGCAGCACTTGTCAATAGTGTTTATACTCTTTTTTTTAACGTTCTCACCCTGCTTTCGACACGGTTTTACAAACCGATACTTAATCACAACATCAACATTCACAATAACACATCAGCCCTGATTATGGACCCTGCAATGGGATCCATCACGTCGGCCCGAAAGGTCGAAATAACACGACATTATACCTCAGAAAACACAAACCTGAAGATTCTGAGTGGCCGTGAAAACCTAAGAACATTCTTAACTTTTATTTTTAATTGTAAATCTCACAATTAAAAATATCATTTTTGTTTTTTTTAAATGCAAGCAAAGTATTTAAACAAAATTTTAAAAAGGCAATACCTATATATTTATTAATTAGTAAATACAAGTAAAGAAAATGTATGTGCATTTATTTATTATTGAATTTTGCCCCACTAGGTAGGTACCGTATATCTTCATATGAATTTTGTTTAGAAATGTGTGTGGTCAATTATATGTTTTTATATATTTTCGTAGATGGCGGTAGTGTGCCGTCATACACGTTGTACGAAAACTTTGAATAAATATTTAAAAATAATCACATAAAATACATAAAATTTGAGAATGTAAATCATTAAGAGTAGTTATTGTTTACATTAATGTAAAAAAAAGTATTTATTGGATAGTTTCGTAGATATAAGCCAAAATATATCAGTTACAACTAGCATACGCTTGACACCAGCCTCGCAACATATATACAAAATCAGAAGCATTGGCTGTTAGAAAGAAGTGTGCGTCTTCGCTGTGATGGCACTTACCGGACATTGATTTGTTTAAATGAAATTGCGCGCGTCCTTTTTCCTGTTACGCATTTCCGTCTTTTTTCACGAAATCACTGCCACATATTTCACGAAAGCTAGAGGAAGGATGTTACACATCAAAAAAAAAATCGTTAAGATAACTTAAACTTAAAGTTACAGTTTAGGAAAAATAAATTACGAAATACCCACACATTCAGTAAATTTAACGGTAAACAGTAAATTTAACGGTAACAGTAAATTTAACGGTAACCAAACAACGCCAACGGTCAATTAAAGGATTGTAATATATATATACTAATGTTAACGTGAGTAAAAGTCAAATATTTATATAAAAAAAACATTTTCTATGATGGAAATTTGTGAAAATATTTTACATTATACTTTTAGTGTTTTTTTTTTTTAGTGTTTTTTTACGCTTTAACAGGCCTAGAGGCCCAATTACAGAAGCGAAAGACATCACAAAACACCCAGGCTTGAGTAAATCACATAGATTAATTGTGACCTCACCGGGAATCGAACCCGGAACCCTCGGCGTGAGAAGCCAGTGTCATACCCACTGGGCTACGAGGGCCGCCAACTTACTTTTATATTTGATGCTGATTGATGCCAAAAAAAAAATTTCAATGAATAAAAGATTTTTTTTAATACGCAAATTTTCGTTATATATTTCACATCACACGTTATAGCATATTGATCCAAGGATCAATATGCTATAACGACTTACATTTGTTGAAATATTCTGATCCATAAATTTCTAAATAATAAATACGTAAAAATTATTAAATATTCACTGACACTGACAAATTTTTCTGACGACAAACGCAAGGTCAAATCTCTGGTATGACGTGAAAGTGTATGATTCTGCTTCAATGTGAAATATATCGGATTTCGTATTTCATCACATACATACCACGTCTCACAGATTCATCGTCTTATTGTGCAGCAAATGTCAAATGTCTGTGCATTCACTATTGATGTTCAGTTTGTCAATAAGGTAGTTCAGAATCTTATTAGCAGCAGTAGAAATTGTATAAATGTTGGTAACCAACGACTTCTGCATGTCGAAATTTTCAGAATTACAGGTAGGTACTTTCGGAAGCGAATAATGATAAAAAATATTAACCAACCGTCATGCTGTTTTCTATAGAGGGAAGCAGAGAGGATAGAATACCACATTTATCTATCCCAGAGTACCAACCACATTTCCTTCAGCCACATTCATATATATATTCAGGCATGCTCTTCGATTGTGGAAGTTTTTTTAACCCTCAAGGGGCAAGATTATGTCATATAAGACTCCTACCGTCTTTCATTTCAGGCATGCGTGCTATTTTGGATCGGCCACATATTTGTTGTTTAACGATAGATATCTTTATATATCGCAAGTCACCTAGAATAAATTTTATTTTACCTTTGATATTCTGCGATAGGTATTTTATTGCAAATAATTTTTTTTTTATGCGAAATGTTGAGTTTTCTTTGATTTGTTGACATTATTATTATTATTTTTTTTTAAATTGAGATGCGAACACGGAATACGTGTCACATCAATATTCTTACTATTTTCAAACTAAGCTAAACGCTTGTGCTATGAAAATAGGACTAACTTGCTAGTCTGGGCTGAGATTCGAACCCGCGACCTTTGGATCACGAGGTGAGTGTCCTAACCACAAGACCAACAAGCTACTATTCTTCTAAATATGATTAAATGTGAATCTGAAGTAAAGGAAAGGGTTATGCCGTTAAAAAACAAAGAATAGTAGTAGTCAGTGTGGTATGTGACGCATACTTGTCAAATTTGTCCAACAGAGAAAATTAACAGGGCTAACCACCAATTTTTGGTTGGTCCTATGGTCCCACTAATTTCGTTCTAATGAGATTCCATTATAGTTGTAAGTGGATGAGTGGTCTTATCACTTTGAATTTTTATTTTTTTCTACCGATTTTACACTTATCTCTAGATCAAAATCTTAACACGGTACTGAGCTTTATGTATCTCATCGAACATCATTTCGTATTTCCGAGCCTTTATTATTTCGCGGAACTGACAAAAGTTTATCGCATTTTTAAAGGTCGGTAAAAATATTATTGTTTTACAAAGCCCTTAACAGTGGGATGACTATTTGCAAAATAATATAAACATTTTCAATTTCTCCTAAATGTTCTTTTGTTTTTCGTAAAGTCGACGCCAACCCGTTTCAAATTACCCCGCCCCGGGGTTTCCAGGATGGTAATAGGAAATATTGTACACAGTTCATGATTCCAATTTTAGTGAAATGACATTTTTTTAAGGTCGAGGAAATTGGGAAAAGCGGATAAAATTGGTGTACTTTTAATCCAGCCTCTACGAAGCGGCTGTAAATAAATGAAGTGATTTCTATCGACGTTGTCTGTATCGAAATACGTAAAAGTTTATCTATTATGAAATAAACATCAAAAACATGTAACGTAAAAACATGGAATTTAAAACATCGTAAGTAATTGTGAAGATTATTTTTTGAGTATATTCAAAAACATTAATTAACAAAAATAATAAGATACTACGCTATTAACATACAGATATACTGTTTGCCATGCAGGAGACCATCTGTTGGTTGCTATTGGCTGAAATCAAGGCTGACTTGTGGCTAGAGTCTGCCACAGGTTCCGGTCGCCACAAGATTGTAGGCCGAAGAACCTATTGTTGGATCTACCTAGTTCTGTGCCATCTTTGGCTTTTAAAGACATCGGCTGTAGGAAGACTTCCACGTCTCGCTTTTTTTTCCCTGTATTGAGGTTTTCTCCTGTTATTTTTAGCATTCTATTTGCGGCTTCCATCCAAGTATTGCGTACCATTATATGTGGTGTATGGATACAAAACCTCCACTATCCATATGGGATCCAAATGGATAGTGGTGGTATTGCATCTTTACGCCACACATATCATTGCCCTTTAGTTTAGCCTATATACTACAGCTAATTTACCACTCTAATGTTGATCATTTCAAGTTTTGCTTTCAAAATAATATGAATTATTGAGCATTTTTTAGGCACTCATGTCGGCGTTTGTAAATTACCCCCTTTGGTATAGGTATTGATGTTCAGTTTTCTGACCAACATAAAATATTTCTTTCTATAACTACTTCAAAAAACATTTATATAAGATATTGTAAAAAAGCATTTTAAATACGTTTTAGATTCTAGCTTAGCGAAATCGATCAAATATATGTAAAGCAACCGAAAAAGCCTCTTTTGTCTTCAAAAGAACGCTTAAAAAATACACTAAATATTTTTTCTCATTAGACGTGTTCAGAATTTTAATCCTGAACTGCTTTAAGCTTAAAATATCATCATCACTATTAGTTTTATAACTCCTGGTAGGTTTTAGTCTATTAGATCCATTAAAATCAGTTTACGAAATTTTATATGGAGATTGTTAAAGTTTTAAAGTAGTATATAGCTTGTTGGACTTGTGGTTAGGTGTGATCCAAAGATCGCGGGTTCGAATCTCAGCCCAGACTAGCAAGTTAGTCCTATTTTCATAGCACAAGCGTTTAGCTTAGTTTGAAAGTAGTAAGAAAATTGATGTGACACTTATTCTGTGTTCGAATCTCTATTTTTTTTTAAAATAAAAAAACATACAGACAAACTTTTATAATTCAGAATATTACGCTAAAAGAATATCATTGTAGTTACTAAAAATAACATTTCTGAATTCTCGATCTACATAATGGATAGTGATTATTATTTTTTTTAAAGTACCATTAAAATTCTACATTAATTCTTTAAAATATATTGTAATTTTTTATACATTATGTAAAAAAAAGTTTATACATTTAGTAAAAATATATATATTTTTGATATTTAGATTGATTTCGAAATATTTTTTTATTGTGACTAGTAAAGTGTGATTATTAAATATATGTAAAATAAATATATGTAGTATGACTATGGAATTCAAACATAAAAAAGATGTTTAAGGGTCCATACTCTGATAAAGAATTTGTTGAACCAAATGAATTATCAATTAATTGACTTATTTCCATCCACTTTAAATAGTTAAAATGATTTTCAATAAATAAGTCAGAACCAAAGCAAATAATCAAATCTACAATTTTATTTATTATATTGAGATATTGTTTTGCTTCCGACGCGATATGAAAATGATTTATTTCTATCTATTATTTGTAGGTGTAAAAACATTTCTATACAGAACAAGGGAAGCGTTTTCCCCGTCATTGATAAAACATATATTTTATACAATTGATATGTTCCATTCGTTTTTTCCTTTTGCCGGCAACTTCCGATATTTTTTTGAAGTGTTTTATCGAAAAATAATATTTTACAAATGATAATCGATTACCGGCGCTGAAAATAGCGTCTTGCACAAAAGTATTATGGCAATAAGAAAAATATCGGGCCAATAAAAAAATCACGATTTATGACCGCTTTTTCTCGACGTAAGTGCCAAATTTTTCCGATTTATCACGGACAGATGTTGTCAGGAGTTTAAAACAAATATCAGCAAAAAGCGAAAATACCAAAAGTCTACATAGGTACTTTTTTGGCTCCCAGTACCAAAAGTGCTCCCATCAGAAGTTCAAACAACCCGATTACATAAATAAATTTCACAAGGATTATAGGTTCTGATTCACGTAATATTAGAACATTTTTAAGAAAAATCAATAATAATACAAATATTTATAGAAAACAACTTTCTAGAATGTAATGCTGGCTGTAGTGTGGTAGATGGAATAAAGAAAGGGGTGCTGAGATTGTACGGTCATGTGGAACGTATGAACGAGGAAAGTATGGTTAAGAGAATATATGAGGCGAGTGTTGAAGGCAACAGGACTAGAGGGCGTCCACGAAAGACCTGGCACGATCAGATACTTCAAGTATTTGAGGATGGCTATGTTAAAAGCCTCAACAACCGAACAATTTGTATGAGAAGATGTATGAATGTAGCCGAAGCAAAAGTGGTGTGCCAAGATAGAAGAATGGCGTTTTATCATCTCTGCCTACCCTTGCGGAAAATGGCGTGATGGTTAGTTAGTTAGTTAGTACATTTTAGAAATACAATATCATTCTTAAATTTCAGCACCCGTAAATATAATACTAGCGCAGCGCAACATAACTATTTTTATAACAATCAAATATTTCAAGCAACTTATCTACTACATTAAAATGTATTGGAAATCCAAAAATTTTCAAAGGTGAATTTTCAAAAAATATATATATATAGATACCGTATATATATATATTTTTTTTAAATAGAGACATGAACACGGACTACGTGTCGCTCAATATTTTAAATATTCTCAAACTAAACTAAAAGCCTATTCAATGAAAATAGGACTGTCTTGCTGGTGTCCTGGAATGGGGCCCAAACCACCGACCATCAGATCACTAGGGAAACGTCATAACCATTACACCAACTATTCCATTATAATGTAAGCACAACTACAAGCTATTCCATTATTACTACACATATATTTTTATAGTGTGTACATATATCCTATTTAATTCAATTAAGATATATTTTACTTTTGCTTCTGACATATCTGTTATAGACTGAATTATGCACATTAATTTGATTATATTAAACTGTAGCAAACTGTCTCTCTAAACACGAACAGTTCTGCTTTCTTAGAGAGATAGCATGTAAAATATTTTAATATTACAATTATTAATATGTTTCACCTATTTTATAGCACACTGTAATTAACTTAAATATCTTATACTAAAAAAATAACAGTTACTGAGTAAATCTTTTATTCTGATAAAGGAACTATTGATCCCGATAATAAATAAATTAGTTATTGTTAAATGGTAATAATAGTGGTTCATGTGACGTGTTTACTTCTTCGTTTTATAAACAATATACCCACAAAGTCATTTTTCAGTTATTGAAGAACCTTATTTTTTTCACTAGATAGCATTGTTTAATGCTCGTGGCAACATATAATTAAAACAATCTTCAAGAAATATCTCTGCGAGTAGTGAGTGAAGTGTGGTTTATTCGATTTTATTTAATAAATTTTTAAATATGATCTTAACTAAATAAGTAATAAAATGCTCATTTCGAAGCATAAACATAAAAGTTTCATTAACACTTTGGTTAAAATTGTTTGTAATTTAAGATGTTGATTTGTTTATAAAATGTATTAAGCGTGTGATGAATCACCTGTTTCTATAGATTTTTTTTTTTTATTATATTATTTTTATTTTGAACTCTAAGATGATTTAAATGCTACGCGGGGAAAAATTGAGCTAAACTGGCCGTAGTATTGGAGCTACAAAAATTTGGGAATGATGAAACGCTAGTATTGGGAGGGAGTTAGTAGCGATTGATCGGATATAGGTTACGAGCAGTTAATATTCAATTCTTATAAAACATATTAATCTTGTGGTAAAGCCGCGTTTGGTACAAATGGTTGACGATCGGCGCGGTCCGAGCGGTCCACATGTGCTTCCCAAAAAAAATACTGAACACGGCTTTCGTAGATTTGGGTCGCGATTATTGCGTTTAGGGCCGTTAAAAAACCGATTAACGTCTACTCTAAGGTGACGATGATATTGACAGTTCCACGAGGTTTCTGAATTATTGACTTTTTTGCTCGGGTTTTGAAATCGTTTGAGAGCCGTATATCTTCATCTCGAGTGGATCCCCGTGCAACAGAGAGGCAGAATATTGAGCAAAACTAAGGAAGGCAGGTCTAATCGGGGGATCGCGAGAGGAAAACGCCCATAAATAATTTGTAATAACACGGATTAAAACGTATACGATGTACCAGAGGGGTGACCTTAACTGAGCGGATAATGATTTATTTTCGTTTCGCGGGAATCGGATAACGTAGGCAGATAGAAAAGTTAACTATAATTCTATTATATTTATCTGTAGACTAACGCTCTTCAGGCTTTTACAACAGATAGGTAATTGCGCAATGACGGTATATATAGTTAGGAAAGAGATAACGATAACGTGTAAGCATATTAATGGCACGACAAGAAAATAATATACTCGAATATAGATACAATATATTAACTATGTAATCACTACAAACCTGTCCGACGTTAGCGTAGTTTCAACAGGACGGGTAACGTGTATACGATTGGCTATTCTAGCTCAGATTTCGCCGGGTTTGGTAGTAATAACCACAAAACATAATTGGAACAAGTGTATCTAGATAAGAATATTGTAAATAAAATAATATGAATTTGCGGCTCATATACACATGAAATGAAAGGATAAAGCGTATGGGGATCTTATAGATGGATGGATAAATGAAACAAATATATATAGGAGTAAATGCAAGTAAAAAGCAAGCATATAAGTACCAAAAACATAGGAGAACATAGTGTGATAGAAATTCGAAGACGGGAGGAACAATAATGTGAAGTGGAACGGATATAGCAAGAGCATGTAACAATGATAAACGTACAAATACAGACAACTACTTGAGACCGATTCGACAGATACTAGCAATCTTTCAACACACCTCTAAGAACATGGTGAGCGGTATATAGTTATCAGCGGAGGCGTCCAGTGCCTTGGCAATAAATGAGCACTGAATTAATCCGACGCCTTGCCTGCGGCACTGGAGGTTTATTTACTTATTTGTTTTATTTGTTTTCATTTATTGGGTTTCTTACAGCCATATAATTAATCAATCTTTGAAGAAAAGACAATAATTGATGCACAGAGTTTTGGGCCAATTACGCGAAAACACATACATACAATCGATAAAAGAATAATAAAAACATGTCCAATAGTGGGTTGTGTGAGTGTGTATCTGTGTGTTTATTTATTTGTTTATTTATTTTGTTTTGGGAAAAAAATTAAAAGCAAAACGATCTTAAAAATCTTCCACTGAATTTAAAAATTTAATTTAACTTACATTAATAGTTTATTGTGTTATAGCGAATAGTACTCTTCCAGTATTATATTGTTCGAGAATATTCACTGTCTATGTAACATAGTTATTTTGTGGATCAATCTTACTGCCAATAAAAATAATAATAAATGGTTACAAATTATGTTTAAATTCCGCAACGGAGGGAGCTAATACGTCCCTGTGCGCGGAGAGTCGCGGCCAAAAGACAGGATTCATTGGGGACCCACGAGAAAAGATCGCCCAAAATTAATTTAAAATTAGGTATAGTGCCTTTGGATGATTGTTATATCTAGGTATGCAGTGTGCACGTGGTGAATATATGGAAATTGATCCCATGATATAGCGGCCAAGAAACGTTAAATTTCCGATAAAGACGAGTGAAAATACGGGAGAACGGGACAGGATAATGGTAGATAATGAAGAAACATCAACTATGATTAGGGGAGTACCCGATAGATTGTGGTTACGGTTGATCAAACGACAATATGGACTGAACTTAGAAATTAAATATTAAAAATTAATTATCGCGCTTGTGAAGCGAGTTCAAACCGTCTGAAGCCACCAAGTCCGTCCCAAACGGGCACAGGGATGGAGATAGAGACGGCAACAGGAGGTGGGATCAACTGACATATCCGAGTGGAGATATGGTTTTTTTTTGCCAAATTGAATCTTAGGAACAAAGAATTTGGTTTCAAGGAAAGTAGGATATTGAAAATCCTGGAAACACACGACTTAGGACCTTTGGCCGCTAGGGGGGGTTTAAAATGTCAAGACACAGCAGAAATCAGGCAGTTGGTGACGGTCTACGAGAGCGCAAAATCTGCGTCGGTTGTTTTTTTGAGTGATAATTACCGTGAGTGATAATTACCGTCGACTTAGAGTGTCTCAGTGGGTGAAAATTATAGTTTAACTTCAAGTGAAAGTGATATACGGGTAAATATACTCTTCGACATTGCTCACGTTAAAAGAAAAGGGGGGTACGGGTTTGATTTTATTTTATAAAGGGTAATTAATTTGGCATATTAGAACTTCGGAAATTACTGCGCTCTATTAAGTTGATTAGTCCGGCATATATAGAACTGATATTTGCAGATCTCCGGAAACTAGCTGTGCGTTATAAAGATACCTATTTTATGCTAAACACGCGGGAAATTGTTAATAAATCTTGTAAAAATACCTATCTTATGCTAAATACGCGAGGTCCTGTCAAAAGAGTTTTAACTCAGAGTACGGGATTGATTTTATTTTATAAAGGTAATTAATCTGGCATATCGGAACTTCGGAAATCACTATGTTCTATAAAGTTAATTATTTTTGTCGTCTTACTAGGTTCACAGAATAATATTCGCAGAATTTCAGGAAACGGTAGAGTTCAAATTTAGTTAAATTTTCGTTTTACTAAGTATAGTATTGGCGGATCTCTGGAAACTAGCTGTGCGTTATAAAGATACCTATTTTATGCTAATCACGCGGGAAGCTGTTAAAAGATAAAGGAGTTGTTACTAACAGATTCGATTTTAAATAAGTCTTATAAAATACCTATCTTTGCTAAATACGCGAGGTCTCATTTTAATTTTTACATTTGTAAGGCATATAATATTTCGTTATATGAAATGTTTCGATCAGACCGGGTTTATTTTAGTTATCGAAAGAATATTTAGTTTATTTTAATAATTTTTTTTTTGTTTATGGTTAATAGTAAGAGTCCGTTAAAATTATAGCGAATAAATTCTGGGATTAAAAATACGTC